>BMAV01011023.1:260091-270264 GCA_019973955.1 Trichonephila inaurata madagascariensis
ACATATATATCCATTCTATTACTTTTGAAATACGCTCTATAAAAATAATGCATGTCCCATGTACGTGATAAATGTATGATGATTAAAACTTAACTCGCTGTATGTAACGATATTGCTACATTATTTGAAGGTGAAAGCAAGAATATTTATGTTTAGTTCCAAGAACAGGTAAAAAAACAATAGATTTGACTGTCTGCATACTATTTTTAAATGCTGCAGACAATTTGAAAGATCGTTTTTATTTTCAAGGCCGTGCGTGAATTTTTATTCCTAGATTTATGACTATCTTCGAAATTATTTTTGATTTCATCGATTGAAGAAAAAACCAGAGAACAATACCTTTGGTGAGGTCTGTTTCTCTTCGATTACCGTTGTAACCATCTGGTTTTAATATAAAATTCAAAAAGTATACGCGATGTTCCATTTCTCTTTCTCTTTTTTGAAGTAATAAGCTTAGGTAAAAAAGAAGTGCTCTGAAATTAAAAAGAGAGAGAATTCATTATTATTTTTTTATTATTATTAAAAGTGATACAAGTTTGGTTCTTGAGTGTAATTCTTAGAGGTTGCTATTAATTTGTGGAAATAAATCAAACACAAATTAATTTTAAAGACGAAAAATAACATTAATTTCATGTTTTAATACAGTTAAAATGTTTTTATCATATTATAATCTTATGAAATATATTGTATGAATGTTATATCTACGGTAATTGTGAAATTTCTTATTTTCCTAATCACATTGCATATTTCATTTGACTTTTTATACGTTTTTAAAAATAATTAGTTTAATATGCAACTAAAAGAAAACTAACAAGAAATGTGTCTGTTAAAAAAAAGCACTTTTTAGAAAGTAGAAACAATTTATAAGTTTACAAACTATGTACAGTTCATCGCTGGAGGTCGAATATATATTTAGCTGGAAAAATACTCCTAACATCGAATGTCTTAAATTGATAAAAATTTAAGGGCTTTTTCTTTAGTAAAATAATAAGTTCATAACTTTTCAAATTTAGTATGATTCACATTCTTAATGATTAATTCTAGTTTTACTTCCCTCTTTTAATGATAATAGTTTAAAATTTCTTACTTTTTACATGCAAATAATCATTCATGAAAACATTTCTATATATATAGATTTTCTTTAATCTGGATGTATAAACTTAAAAAAGTAGTATAAGTTGTTTATTTGTGTTATCTGCTGAGTTATCTTACGTAATTGCCGCTGGGTATTGCGCAATTACATTTTGTTTTACCATGACTATGTCCTCACACATTACCTTGTATAAAAACCTTAAATAAGCAAATGATATACATTGATATATATCACAAAATTTTCTCTGAGAATTATTTTATTAACATCGATCATATTTCATTAGTGTAATTTAAGTTAATAATATTTAACGCGCACACACACAGATTTGAATAAACAAAATAAAACGCATTTCTAATTTTTAGATAGAATCATGGCGCCATCTATTGAATAAAAATTAAAGCTTCCTTCAAATTGCGTATGGTTTCGTGCAGACTTTAAGCCTTCAATTTTTTGTCAATATTTAAAAAATTTAAAACTTTTTATTAATGCTCAGGAAGACAGTTCTAAAGCTTGAAAACTTTGTAATATAATTTCTTTTATGCTAATTACGTTTTTTGAACGTAATTAGAGAATAAAATTACATTTTACTTTAACTTGTATAAATGCAGGCATAATCGCGTGGATAAATTATTTAAATTATTTAATTCACTCATGTGAGTCACGCTTTGTTTTTGTATGTTCACTAATAAAATAATCGAAAAAAAATCTAAGAACTTAAACTGGCATTTAATTTAAATGACATTATATATTATTTTAGTTAATTATCATTAACATAAGTTATGAGTGAAAACTATTTTGACTGATATCTAGTTTAAATTTTTAATAATAATCGATTTATTTTAGTTATATTTTTTTCGTTATGTATTTGAATAATAATTAATTAATTTTTATAATTATTTTTTAAAAAAAATATTAATTTTAATACAGTAATTAAATATATTAATTCTTAACAATAATTGCTTGGATCTTATAATCTTGGGTTATGTAATTACATATTACATATTTCTCGACTGTAGTGTGCTATAAAATTTATTTAAAAAAAATAATAATTTCTCAAATTGAGAAGAAGAGTCAAAAAAAAAAAAAAAAAAAAAACATTTTGAAATAAAGATATTTTCGACATTCAAAAGAATTTCAATTCCAAGCAATTTATCTGCAGTGCCGCTTAAATAATTTCGTTTTACATATTTATCTAAAGACTCAGTGACATAACGTACACCCCCGCAATCCTCTCATTGCGGGGAAGAGGTTGGGGCAGGGTACTTCAGGGCCCAAATCCTAACTGACACGAAGTATATACACTTTGTATGATCCGGCGTGGGCCCAAAACCTGACTCTGCAGGGGGGGGGGGGGGTTTTAATTTCAGTTACGCCACTGTTATATTTTGCTATTTTTGGAAAATTTGAGCCTCTAGTTTTTAGATATCTCCTGGTTTATGCCTCGGAAGTAATTTGGAAAAGAGACAATTATATGATTGACTCTGCGCTTTTTCTATTTACCGTAAAATCCGGCGTACAGCGCGCACTTATACTTTCAAGCTGTATTTATTTTATTTTTTGGTATATTCTCTGTATAACGCACATCTACTTTTTATAAAGGATCCTGAAATGTATGTATGCAATGTTGTTATGTTTTGAAGCCATTTATATTTAAGGTTTTATCCCAAAAGCTTAAGAAAAAAGTATATTTCTAGAATTTCAACCCTTCAAGTTCACAAGGAATGTCATTTCTTTCAAATAAACATATTTCAATATACGCAGAAGTCAAACTTTTTTATGCCCATTTCTTTTTCTTATTTTAGAGCTCTCATTTTCATACCCGGCGTATAACGCGCACCCTTGAATTTCCATCTTATTTTTTGACTTAAAAGAGCGCGTTATACGCCGGATTTTACGGTAATCCCTTTTTCGAATTACAAAATAATGTATTAATTTAATACGAACAAAATAAAAGTGTGTGTGAGTATCAATTTTCTTCTTTTTATTGATTATATTAATACTCGAAA
This sequence comes from Trichonephila inaurata madagascariensis, assembly GCA_019973955.1. NCBI lineage: Eukaryota > Metazoa > Arthropoda > Arachnida > Araneae > Nephilidae > Trichonephila > Trichonephila inaurata. The sequence goes on from BMAV01011023.1 coordinate 263,191, forward strand.
AGTTTTTTAAATATATATTTGAAAGAAACTTCGAAATATGAAAGAAACAAAAAGTTGGAAAATTCGTACGTTTCAAATATAATAACATTTGAAACTACGTTTTATTCTATATATGTGATCTTCAAACTTAATCGACAAACGCAGTATTCATCAATTCTCGGTCCATGGATCAAGTAGAATCGGGCCGGGCAAGGAACATTAAATTTTTATTTTATTTACTGTGTTCTACTCCTCTCAGGTTTGTGCGGCTTTTTATGGAAATCACTTTATATTCCATATTAAACCACTTTATATTCATTTATAGTGAAACCGAATTTATTTTGAAGACATTTTTAAATACAATTGAATTAAAATTTTTTAATCAAAACGATCTAAAATATAACAATCGATACCTTCTCCCTCTCCGCGGTAAATTTTCAAACATTGACCGGCCCGCAGCTATAAAAAGGTCGGAAAACACCGGACTTACGGAAACCTTAGGTAACCCAGGGTTAGGTTAGGAACCCTATAAGGTGTTTTCGGGGAATCTCATTTCATCTATAGAACATATCTTAATTGAATGTTTTAAGTAGACCCACCCTGGGGTTATAGTTATTGTATGTAAAAACAATTAAAAAGTATTGTATTCCTTATTAAAATTTCCTAGTATAACATTAATGTATAATTTACTCATAAATAACATTAATTTATGTGCTCCAAGTTTCATTTACCCTTGTATTATATTTAGTAACTAGGATATGTGCTTACATTTTTTAACACAGTCGTAATCTATAGGTCTATTGAAATTAACTGCAATCACATTTCATATTCTGAGTTTAATCTATTTCTATACTTTGTTTTTGTTGCCATATATATTAAGAACAAATTTACACTTAAATACATTGTTCTAAGAGACATGTGTGAGAAACTTCCTTGAATTCTGCATGAACTTGCAACGTAAAATTTAGAAACTGTTTTTACTTAAGGTATCCGACTACGTTCGGAACCATGATTTTAAAAAAGCTCATAAATGTATAATTTTCATGATATTTAGTGTCACTTAGATTGGAATACATGTATAAAATTGTTTTAAGGACATTATGACAAAAAAAATTATTTAAATACAATATTTTGGCAAAAAATTAACTTAGAATAACCTTTTTTCCAAATGTTCTCCTTTTGTAAAAAAATGCTTCTATTGTATTAATATTTTGCTTGTATATAGCTCAGACCTCTGTACAAAGGCTCAACTATGGTTTTTGAAAAATTCATATTATTTTCAGAGTTACAACCATTTGAAATAATTATCGGCGTGTTTTCTTAAAATTTCTCCCTTCTGTTTTCGTATAAAACATGGATAAACCGACTTCCAAGTTATGCATTTCAAAAGTTCTAGTTGAGTCTCTGTACAGAGGTCTGAGCTATATACAGGCAAAATACTAATACAATAGAAGCATTTTTTACAAAAGGAGAACATTTGGAAAAAAGGTTATTCTAAGTTAATTTTTTGTCAAAATATTGTACATAAATAATTTTTTATTGTAATACTATTCTTAACCCAATTTTATATATACATTGTCTAATTAATCTAAGTGACGCTAAATATCATAAATATTATCCATTTATACGCTTTTGCAAAATCACGGTTCCGAACGTAGTCGGATACCTTAAGGCTATTTTCGGTTTTTTTCAGATATAAAAGAAATGAAAAATTAATATGATTTTCTGGCTTCACTATCCTTTAGAGAGTAGCATTTTTTATCATACATCTCATTTTTAACCGAGTTGATCCATTTTTTCTCGCATGAAATATGTTTTGCGTTTTTTCTCCTATACCTAATGTTAAATGGGATATGCCTTCACGTATTAAAACGAAAAAAAAAAAATATTCATGGAATAATTTGAAATTTTTAAAAACACTATATTATTAACAAAGATATGAGTCATAATATTGCAAATTTCCATGGAAATTGAGGCATTTTTCTATCTGAAAATGTGCTTCGCGTTTAGTTCAAGCTCTCGTACTTTTACCGAAGAAAGCCTTAAATTTAGATTATAACGTATAATACTTTGATATGCTGATAAATTTTTCGCTCTCATTCTTTTTGGAGCCCCGGTATCCTGGTGTTTTTTCAAATCTCGAAATTAAAATAACTAGTCCCGGGATTTAGTTTTTGTCTGGATTATATTTTAAAAAAATTTTTCTCATCAAAATTTCAAAGAATTTAATTCTTGGAAAATTTATATTTTGTTTATAAAATATATAAGTAGAATTTTTTTGCGTGCAGTTATAAGTGTTATAAGTAAAAAATATATGCAGCTCTCAGTTCTTGTGTGGGATAACGTCGTACAGAACTAAGTGGCTCACTGCAATACTTACACAACAATACGAGCAACATCTCAAGAATAGATTTTGTCACAGTTCCTTCTTCAATTAAATGCCGTTTATTACTAGCGGACCTGCTTGAAAGACTTCAAATCCCATTGCATTACTAACAGCTCATGGAAATGGATCTTTTACTTCATATAAGGTAACACTTGAAATTCATTCACATTCTGATTCAATAACTAGATCAATTTTTACACAAAAAACATTAAGTGTAGCAGAAGAACTAGAGATAAAGTTATCAAAGATGTATATGCAATAAAATACAGTCTATGAGATTTGAGACACTATCATCAAAAATTCCAAAAGAAATGTCGCTTTTTTGAAAATGGAGGGAGACGTGGTGCCTACCTGAAAAGAACATACTCCTATTTAATGACGATAACACCTGAAAATATAGAATACGAACGAGCATTTTTTTGGCAGGACAATTTGTAGCAAAAATAAGAAGCCGTTTGATCGATGAAACACTGGACGAGCTGTGTTTTTTAAAAGCTTATTTACAGAAACACAAGAAATGAAGATATGTTTTTTTAAATTTCATTATGTACTATTTTAATTTGTTTTTCATGATGAATTAAGTTATTTTTATTTATTTCAATAAAATTAATATTAAACCAATTTTTAATTATATTTGCAATTTTTATTACGCAATTTCAACTATGCTAATGCGTAAGTATTTTTAATAAACAGTTCAATCCTAATCACGGGATTCAATCCCGGGATCCTGGGATTTGGATAATGTAATCCCGGGATTGAGAGAAAATATAACACGAGATTGCAAACCCTACTTCTAATTTATTGTAGTATTCCAATTTTCATTTTGATTGGTGAAACCCTTAGATATGCTTCATGGAACACAGTTTGAAGACCGCTGTTCTATGGGATAAAATAAGGCGTTGGTTAAATAATATAGCCAGTTATAAAATAAACTTATGATGTTTACAGGCAATAAGAAATTGAGACAACAAGAGTAACAGTTTTCTCACTATATTTATAAAAAGGCTATAATTTACACATCGTAATAGTGAAAGAAAAACATTTGAGAATGTAATTAAAACTACTTTTCAACCACAAATTGCTCTCAGTGTTATAGAATTTTGTTAACACATCTTATTTTCAAATAGGATAAATAGTCATTTGCCTTCTATTATAATACACAAAGAAGGAAATTAATAAATAATTTAAATATCAATGACTATTGTAAATAGGAACAGCATTATCGTAAGCACGTAACAAAGTAATTTTTTAAAAAATTTTACAAAGTTTTAACGGCTGAGATGTTAGAGTAATATATAAACAGAATCAAGAGAGTCTAGTAAATTTAACATCTTTTAAAAGTGTTCATGCATTATCTATGCTTAGATGAACCTTTTGGAAGTATTCAGAATATATAAGTGACGATGATGTAAAATACACATTTGTGTGTTCGTTTGTCGACAGTCGAATCAAAGTATTCAGTCGAACAATTGTAAAGTCTCTCCGTTATTTTCGCCAAACAAGTAATGTAGGATGACCAGTTTTATGACCTGGAAGACATTAAACAACTTGAGGATTAAATATATATTTAAAGTGGTGAATCGTCTTTTTTATACACAAAATGTTGTCTTTTTTAGGTGGTTGAATTCAATGTAATAATTTTGTTCATTTCCAGTTTGGACAGCCTTCAGACTATGCTGTTTGATTGCGTCAGAGAATGCTTTCAGATGAGTCATCATGTCTACAATTGGCTCTGAGGACATTCATTTTTAGTCGTTTTGAATCGAATTCATCACGATCAGAAATATCTTCATGTCTAAAATGTTCCGCTTCTGAATCATGTTTCCTCTTAGCTGTGGCCATTTCGGCTGCATGTTTCTTTCTCCACTTTGTCCTTCGATTTTGGAACCACACCTAAATAATAAATAAGTAAATAAATAAAATTAAAGGTAGGTCACATATGTGTTATGAAAAATCTAAACTGAAGAATATAAGTAAAATTAAAAGTACTTTTTCAATTCCTGCTATTAATAGTTTACTCTCTCCCTATATATATTTTGTTCAAATTTTCAATAGCTTATAAAATACTTTCTATACATCCACTCAAGTTCAAATACATTTTACATTCTTTTAAACTTGTAGTGAATGACACCTGATGTTAGTACAGTTTTTTCAAATATCAATTTATTAATTAAATTAAAAAAGTGAATAAATAGTAACAAACAAAAATAATAGTCTAACACCATATATAAAAAGGGAAATCGTTCGTTGTGTCCCTGTAGCGCAATGGACAGCGCGTTGGACTTCTAATCTAAAGGTCATGGGTTTGAATCCCTCCTGGGATGGCCTAATTTCTGAGAATGTGTGATTTTTTTTTTACTATATTATTTTATTAGAATAATTAAATTTAATTAATGAATAAATAGTAACAAACAAAAAATAGTCTAACACCATATATAGAAAGGAAAATGGGGAAAATTTCAAGTAAAAAAGCTTTCTATTTTGTCTATTAATATTGTGATTCTGTCTCATATGTATATACATGTTTATATTAGTTGTAATTATTTAATAAAAAAATAACTAAAATAAAATTTTTCTTTTTTAATCTAAGTAGGAAAATTGTCTTTATTATTTTTTTTTATATTACTTGTTTAATGGCAGTTGCAATTGTGGAAAAAAGGAGGAGGAGGCTTTTATCCACATTTTATTGATGAACAAACGGCGACACGAAAAGTACATCACAAACACAAATAGATAGATACGCGGATATTTTAGACAGCCACAAAAACCTTCATTGCTCACGCCCGAGATCTCTTCAATTTATTGTCAATGATCAAGTGTAAGTTATTAAAACCATATGATTACAGGTAAAGGTTTTTCTGGTTGGTCCTAAGACACGGGTGATGCAAAGTTGCATCATCCTTTTCTAAAAACGCTGAAGTTTCAGTTTTTTTGGGATATAAGTTATAGTTATACCCATTAGGTGAGAAAACTAGGAATTTATTTTTGCGTGAAGTCATGAGAGAACATTTAATTGAATCATATTACATATATATGAAAATTATGCATTTTTAAAATGAAAAACATGAAATCTTTGAGAAATTTAAAAGATTTTTCGGAAGAATCAAGGAACAATTTAAGAAATTGATATTTTAAAAAGATAAATTTTCAGGCATTTACTGTAGAGACTCATATGTAGATAAAGAATCCTACTTCGTGAATTTTTTCTAATTTCCTGCAAATTTTTTTGAAAATGACAAAAGCAGTTTTCGAAGATTTTGCAGTATCCCTTTTAAAAACACAACCCCCACGATCGTGCAGGTTAGATATTCTTATACGTTTTTGCTTCTAGAATAGAGGCAGTCGTATGTAAGAAAATCGCGAATCTAACGATTGAGCCGGTTTGCAAAAAGTGTAAAGTGTTACTTTTTATTAAAAGACGATGGTTGTTGTCCATATTTTACTTTCATCTGGCAAATCTAGCTTTGTTTTCAAATACAACGGAATCATGTCTTCTTTTTATCTATCGTAAAAAGGTAATTGTCAGTATATTTCTAATTGCTTGGATACAAANCAGTTCGTGAAATATGGCTAGAAGAAATCATCTGGATGACTTCACACTGTGACATAGCCATCCTGCGATAGCTATGTCTTGTGGGATCCGCATAAGCTAGAGGTGTGGGATTATCTAAAAGATGAGACATTTTGTAATTCTTAACACAACTTTTATTAAGAATAACTTAAATTACTTAATTCTAAATAACAACTTTCTTTAAGTGAGAATAAGCCACAAATTAAACTGAATATTTAAGTCAGATTGCACAACTAGATCACTTATCTTAATTATATTTAATTATCTGCCTAATCTAACTTCCTATACAAAATATTACCTTTTATATAGTAATCCTCCTTCCTTGGTTGAAGACACTCCTATTCTGCTACTCGTAAATAAGTATACTCAGGCACTATTAATCCTTCTTATAATTAACAATATTAACGAAGATGAGCGTATCCTTCTTCCTTGTGATTAGGTCGTCTCACACTTATTCCGATCTGTTACTCACTAAGTTATCTCTAAGATTGCCGTCATTTCTCACTAAGCCCTCTATCCTTTTAAAGTATATCTTATTTGCATTTTCGCCCTGTTTCTCTTCTTGGTATTGGGTTGGAAAAGTTTTGCCATTAATTGTGGCCGTCAAAGAACTTAGGAGTTATGTTAGAAGAAGAACGCGAGAGACGTCACAACACGTGGAAGAATGATCGGAAAGCTGGAGGAGGGGCGTACTGTCACCAGTGTAGCTGCAGAGTTCGGAATCAACAAAAGTGTCATTTCGCGTTCTTGGAAAGCGTTCCAAACCACAGATACAGCTGTTAGAAGGTTGGTGTGGCCGCCCGAGGACGACAACTGCAGGGGATGACCGATATATCATCCTACAGGCGAAAAAAATTCGACAGCAGTCAGCAAGCGCCATTGCTCAGAAACTCTGTACAGCAACAGATCAACAAGTGTAGCGGTTTACTGTGGCCAGACGCCTTCACAAAGGGGGCCTGTTCACCCGCCGTCCTGAATGCTGCCTCCCGTTGAAAGATGGCCACCGAAGCCACCGTTTACAGTGGGACAGAGAGCACAAAAACTGGACAACTGATCAATGGAGTCATGTTCTCTTTACGGATGAGAGTCGGTTCAGTACCAGAAGCGATTCTCAACGCGTTTTGATTTGGAGAGAGAT
>BMAV01011023.1:283602-584148 GCA_019973955.1 Trichonephila inaurata madagascariensis
TGAATAAAGCGGATGACATTGCACTACTGAGGCAACCCACGTGGACCATGCCAATGCCTCGTAGACGGATTCGCGAACAGTATGATCAGATGTTTACATTTGAAAGAGGATGAGTAATTGGATTATAAATGAGACAGAAAGGTCAAATATCGGGATCGCTTAATATAAGTGTCGCAGCGATACTATCATTCGATGATATTGGCAGCAATAGGTGGACCGTGGCCATACATGGCGCAAAAAAGTAGTGGACAACCGAGAATGACGACAGAACGTGAAGACAGAGGGATGACCCGATTGGCGTTCACAATCTTTAATTCGACCCTATCAATGATCCAACGTATAACCGGGATATAAGTAAGTGCATTGACCCTTGATTTGTCATTCAGCAAAAGGAGACTGAAATCATGGTGTCCATTACGCCGATTTTTCCTTACCGTTGCAGAATGTCGGGGACGTTTGTAGTCATGCTAGGCGCATTCGACCTGGAATCTTGCAGACAGAAGTGCAATTGTTTTCAGAGAGAAGTACAGTCTCAAATAAAGCTTTGATGATCAATGAAGATTGATCTGGAGACGTCCAGGACAAGGAAGAGGTGGGGATACTCACCCGAATGTTATCCACCACGCATTTCAATAACCAGAAACTATGGTATGGGTGAAAATTTATTTCATTGTCGGCATCCTTTAGTTATCATCTGTGACACCCTTACAGAACAGTGGTCAGCGAGATTCTAAACCTCAGAGAGCTACTCTTCCTTTCTTGGACCTCAAGGCTACATTTCATCAAGATTATGTCGGGTTGTATTGTGTATGACACGTCTTTTCACTGTTTATCTTTGTGCTTCTCCAACACTCCCTGTACTGTGCCATAGCCATTCTCTCTCCAATAGAGCACGTTTAGGCTCTGGTGAGCAGGTGTCTCCAGCTGTCTCTGAATCCTTCCGATATGATTTGTCAATCAAAGTATGTGTTGAAGGCAATCCCGAAGTAAGTTCTCAGACAATGCTACGAATAGATTACAGCTTGCATCAGGGCCAAAGGTGGGTCAATGTATTATTGATATTTTTATTCCCTTTTTTATAGCTACACTTTTCCTGCATAGAGTATTCAGGTCCTGCTATAAGTGTTTCATTTTTAATACATGTACATTACATCTACCGATTTTCTCACTTTTTTTACCTCTTATTCAGATAACCTTTTCCTGGTGCATCGCTTTTTGTTATATGTAGTGTAATTTTAATCTACTAAACTCACCTTTACTTGACTTTCCGACATTCCCAAAGCATAAGCAAGCTTAGCTCTTTCAGGACCAGCAAGGTATTTTGTTTGTTCAAAAGTCTTTTCTAGAACGTAGATTTGATGACCAGAAAACGTTGGCCTTGTGTGTTTTTTCTTTCCATCTTTATCAGTACAACTTTGGGCGGATACTGTGAAGGAGAAAAAAATAAATTTAATTGAAGCAATACACAGCTAAAATGATTACATTTGGACAATACTTTTTTTAAAGCTTGATTATAAAAAAACAACATTGTTTGTATTCTTTTAAGTGATAGGTTATTAGTAACCAGAAATTAAATGTGTGTACTGGGAAGACATTTGTTAATGTAACAATGCATTTTTAGAAGAAAAAAAAACATTCATAGTTTTTATAATTCTGTAAGTATTACAGTACGATAAAATACACTATCATAACATTACTATAATTTTTTTTATCATAAGTACATTGAGCTGAACTTAAATAAAACATAAATATTAAGAAGTTTATTGTAGTAAACATTACAACTTGATTGTTATATTATTGTAAGTTGAGAACAATGTGCTGTCCCTTTAAAATTAATTTGAACTAGATTCGGGGGGGATAGCGAAAGGGCAAGTTGCTTTTCTTCAAAAAATAGCATTATGCAGAAATAGTATTAATTATTCAAATATTCGTATAAATATCATAATTTAACTGATTCAATCCATTTAATTATAAAATGATTTATTGGAAATTTCAAATGACATTTATCAGATTTGTACCTCTTTGTATTGTGTAGCGGTTATACGATCTTAGAGGAAAATAATGGTTAAAAAAATTCAAACGATTCTTATGAAGTATTTTCACCGGTTGTTTTGAGGAAAACTTGGTTTCCAATCCCAATTTTGAAGATAATATATCATGTGATGCACGTCATATTGGAAACAAAAAATTAACAGATTGAGAATCTATTAGTGTTCACAAAAATTTGCTTCAAAATAAAGGAGATTATTCCTCCTGTGTCAATCCTCATTTTATTTCTGATTTGATTACTTTCCTTAAAGTTCATTGTATCCACAAAGGTTAGTGGAAATAATACATAATAATTATTTCGTTCAATTTAATTTACCAAGTGACTCAAAAGTCCGTTAAAGTTTGAAAATTCAATAATTTATGGAATAATGTAGGTAGAGAAGTAAAAATTGACACACATGCTTGAAACGACAAGGGTTTTTGTTGAAACAGAAATAGTGCAAAAATGGCAAATAGGCAGGGAGCAAAAAGTTAGTGACGCCTCATTAAAATCGTGTCTAAAATGAGCTCTAGCCAGAGAGGAAACAGATACACCAGCATTTGCAATACTTTGACTTTACCAGAAAAAGCATTGTTAGCTGTACTATCAGAATGGGGAATTGATTACAGCAGCTTTACGATCCTATTGACATAAGAATGGAGTGAAAAATATCTTGTTCACATCGTTTGATGAGGTTCACGTGCTGAGCTGTCATTTCCATCATGCCAGGCCTTCCTTTCCCCTGACCTCAATCCATGCGATTATTGGTTGTGGGTTACCTGAAGTCGCAAGTGAACAGCGATCGTCGAAATTTATTTGGGACGTCTTAAGGCGTGAGCCAAATGGGCCCGGGCCCTGGGCTTCATCCTCGTATAGTTATTGACTCCTCCTCAATAAAATTATGATCCGTATAATTTTAATGGTCAGATATTACTCCCTTACATATTCTCCGAAAAACAGGGAATTTTAAATTGCATGTCAACTGGCCAAAGTGTTAAGATTGTATTATTATGTGATGGCCCTTGTCCATGTCTAGGTCTAGGCTGTATACCGTATACAATCATTCAACTCATTTAGTCGAAATTAGCCTATTTGTGCCTAGGTTTTTGAGAACGTGAATCGTGCATATTTATTTGTTTCAAATTACCATTTGTTCGAGTATTTGATAATGCATGCTATATACTGTCTACTTTTAAAGATCTCAAATAGGGCCTACTTTTGCATAGGAGCCCAAAACCTCTAAAGGTCTTGAGACGTCCCTGTTAGGGATGCTAAACAACATTTGATGGCAATTTCTTACCATACGTTCACGTATGCTGTACAGTGCTGTTCTCTACATTGTCCCCTCGACAATAGGTATTGTCGATAAATAACGGCCAACATGTTGAACAATTGTCATAAGGGACATCGTTTTTTGCTAAATATAAATTTTTAAACTAATTATTGCTTTTTTATATATATAAAGCGCCATATTTTGGCCATTTTTGTACTATTTTTGGTTTCAATAAAACCTCATGTCATCTCAAGCATGTGTGTCAATTTTTACCTCTCTACCTATATTATTTGGGGAATTACTGAATTTTCAAATGTTTTAACGAACTTTTAGGTCACCTGTTAATTCCAAAACTCAAATTATGTACAGAGGAAATTCATTTGTTGCAAAGCTGTAGTAAGTTTTATAAGATATTTTGTAAAAGACGAATGTGATTTTAATATCCCGTAAGGTGTAACTCTGTCCATTTTTCATTTAACACAGTTTCCTTTGAGGATTTTAAACACACTTATGTTTGCATTTAATACTATCTTTTTAATAAGCAGTCTTCCTTGCCATTTTTCAGTAAACTAAAAACTAAATGCTTAGATTTTTTAATACATTTGGCAGTTTTGTAAACTGTAATTTTCGAAGTTTTTGAATCTTATTCTGATTCTCAGGATACTGTGAAATACAGTAATTGTTTGTACAATTAATAGGTATTTAAAAAATTTTTGTGTTGATGTGAATCTCGAATTTTCTTTTCCTTGAAGATTGGTATTTGAATATTTCTTATTGAAAGCAAAAGCGAATATCTTGAAGAATTAAGTGGAATAAAATTTTTTATTTGGGCTTTAATAAAACATACGTCTGCGTAGGATCACACTTTCTTTTCAAAGTAATTTATCTTGCTAATAGTAATTAGAGATTAAATTCAAGCTCCCAAATAAAAGAAATAAGCTTGTTTTCAGTTTCAAACACTATTTGTGTGATTTAATTAGCTCGCATTAATTTATAATTTTTGTTGAAATAATACTTAAAAAACTTTAATGCAAGTACTTAAGACTAGATCTTTTAAAACATAAATACTGCTACTATACATAAAATATAATTTCCAAATTTTTATATATAAGTCAGCCTTAAAAGGCAGATGTACAAATCAAGAGCGAAAATATTATTTATATTGTCAAAAACGCATATCTATAAATGTATTGTAAGGATATAACGTAAGTGAAAAACGGTGAAATAAGCAATGAAAGTGCAGCTAACAACCGTATAACATTTTACTTTTGATCAAACACATTTTTTTTAAAAAATATTTCATTGAAATTGAAAAGATTTCTTATGTATTAGGTGGATTTATTATTTTCATTTGCTGGTCCAGATGAGGGAAAATAACCTAAAGTATGCAGTTTCCCTTCAGTAATCCGAAATAGTTGTGCTATAAGTTGCTGCGAATTGCACAATACTCTTTCTCTCTTTTTTCCAATCAATAATATTAGCTCACACAATCTCTATATATTTATTTATTTATATATTTATTTATTTATTCATCTTGGTGGAATTTTCAATCGTTAATAAAATACAGTTTAAAGCGCTCAATTGAGCTGAAATTTTATATACAATACAATAGTATAATAATAATTAATAAAAATTAATTGATTAAAACTAATTATTTAAAGAATTACAAATACACACAACCACGTTGGCATCATTTTTGGCGACTTGTGTCAAAACTTGAAAAGGTTTTTTTCTCACGTGTTATTATTTAGTTGAACTGAAATTTATATACACGATTGTTTTGGATGACAATACGGTACTTTAATGATAATTAATAAAAATTAATAACAACTTAATGTTGTGATTTCGTCATATGTATATACATATTTATATTAATTGTAACTATTTAATAAAAAGTAGCTAAAATAAAAATCTTCTTTGTTGATCTAAGTAGGAATTGACTTAATTTTTTTTTTATATTACTTGTTTTTAAAGAAAAATAATATAACAAAGGTATTAACCTCTGAGGAAATTCTACCTATTAAATACCAAAAGAAAGAAAGAGAAGGTTTTTGCTTAAGGTAAAAAGGTTTGCTTGAGTTTTAAATGTATACATTTCCTTATTACAATTGCTTATTAAAAAAAAAAAAAAAACAATATTTATAAATGCATGTAATTATGAGAAAATATCCAGCGGCTCATATTAAATTGAACAGAAGATATACAAAATGTATCTAGAATGGAAAATAATTCTACTCTTACATTTAATGGACTATTGAGGATTTTTCTTTTATAATACACAGTTCACGCTTTACTTTCTTTTTTAACGGAGAAACTGAGATATATTGTGACACAGCTGAATTTGGGAAACGTCTACTGTCATGCAATAGAGCTCTATTGTAATAATATCGATAATAATAAAAAAAGGAATCGTGCTGGTTTACTTTACGAAAACGAAAAACTGACCAAGGAAGAAAAATATAAAACCTATTATGTGTTAAAAATAATTTCTTAAGAAAAAGAGCCCCTCACAGTTAAATAGTTGAAGCATCAATTACACTGGTATTTGAAATTAAGAGAACTGTCATAATTATTCGAATTTTTTGGAAAACATTGAATGGAAAGTAAAAGCGTAAGCTCAAGTGCCAATTTCCATGCCTCGTTCTATCCCATACCTTAGCGATTTTGGTAGTGGTTTTTTTGTAACATTCTGTGTGAAATGCAAAAACAGAGTACTAGATAATTTAAAATACGAAAGACAGCTGTAACTTATGGGAACATTTTAAGAAGATCGAATCCGAAGAGAGAAGGCTTAGGCAAAGTCATTCAAGAGCCACGAGGACTAAAGGAGATCGATATTTATCCGTCACAGCTAAACATAATATGAATGAAATAACTCCTCTAGAGTCTCGTAATCTTCATCCAACACAGAAACCCGTTTTAAGGTTACTATTATGGAAGGTTACATGAGAGAAGACTTATTGCAAAAAGATCTTCCGTGTCCACATCCTACTTACATCTGAGCTTAAAGAAGTATATTTAGCACAAAACAAAGAACATAGCCATTAAAGCAGAAATCAGAGTAAAAGACAGTCCTGTTTCATTTATTCCATATTTATCCTTAATGATTCTTGATGTATCTTCATCTCGATGAAACCAAGGGCCTGAAACATACCTATCACCATCCAAGAAAGAGATTGGTATAACAGTGAATGTTTCATGCTTGGGATGGCCCCTGGGACGTTTAAAAACTTCTTAAGGTCCTGGGCTCTTACTCAAAAGTAGGCGATGGATCTCTTCACAAATGAGGCCCCAGCTATGACCTCTAAAAGTAGACAGTACGTTGCATACGTTGTCAAATACTCGTACAAACAATAACCCAAAACGAATAAATGGGCATAACTTACAATCGCACAAACCAGCTCGACCGACTGCAGCCTATTGACTGCATGAGTAATGATGGTGTATAGTGGTAAGCCCAGGCCTGTACGTGGACGATGGTCATCACATGTAGCCATTGTCACATATCGTCCAAAATACCCAGTTCTTTGGAGAATACAACCGGAAATAACATTTGACCATTGAAATCATTCGAATATTGATTTTATTAAGGTAGATTCAAGAACGGGGGAGGGCCTATTGCGGCCGAGGCCCTGGGCCCGGGCCTAGTTGGCCCATATCTTAAGACGGCCCAGGCTGGCATCATATTGGGCGGGTACATTGACTTCTCTTCATGTGGCTGTATGAGGTGTAGGGATGAATTATTGTAGTCCTATACTCACCGCTTTAGGGGTATAGTACGCTCTGACAATTTTATTGGATGACAACGACATTTATATATTTTATACATGACTCCTCTTGAATATGAATTTGAGGAAAGTAAGCATACTCACCTGTTTGATTGGCCAACCAGACTTTCAGATTTTATTCTTAGACAGCATATTTGGATACTCTTGGAAAAACAATTGAAACTCACCTTCTTTCTAGAAGCATTAAGAATCAGAAAATAGCATTGCTGAAGGAGACTTATAAACTGTCAAAAGAGTTTTCTTACTTCTTCTGATTTCTAACAGAAATTCACTTTGTAAAAGGTTCTTTAGTGGCAACAGGGAACTATACTCCTCTTAACTCATCTTCTGATTCCATCTTATGGTCTCTCTCTTTTACAATTTTTACGCTAATATTCCGTACTCATGATTATGAATGTCTGTTATTATGTCAACCTGTGCACACACCTAATTTTCTTAAAATCTGCTCAATATTCAAGCACTTATAAACCGAAAAAGAAAATTTTCTTAATTTTTATATACTTTTCTATTTTGAAATTTTGCTTTAATTGTTTAAATCTCTTATAAAAGTTCTTTTCAACGTGATACAAATCTCCTTTATTTGTATTAATTTGCAATCTTTGCTTAGTAAGGGTAACTATTATAATATATCAGCTGTGTGTGTGTATCTCTTTAAAAGAATCACGTTAAAATCATCTATAAGATTTTTTTTTTTAAAAAAAAGGGCAAACCTTTTTTTTTACTTTGGAAGTTCTGTACTTTTTTAAAACTACTTTCGGAAAATTCCACTTTAACAAGTTATTCAGTATTAAAGTGTTTCTCGTAAGAGCCAATTTCAGTATAATACTAATAATTGTAATTTTAAGATTTCTTTACACTTTTCAAAATATTTTATAAAAGAAGGCAAGAATAAGAGGCAGCTTATATTGTGTTACATGTATTTGGGATGCACTTGTTAAATGTTTAATACCTTTTCCTAAATCAGCCATGTTTTGATCAATCTCTGTGTTTTTTTTTTCAAAGCTATCGTGACATAAAGAATTAGCAGAAGGTTTTCTGCTTGGTGTTTTTATTGTCTTTATTCAAGCCTTCTTACTTGGACGAAGAAAATGAAAAATGGAAAATATGCATTTGAAGGAATTGTAGTCTAATAGCATGTATGTGTTCTACATCTCTTGGTATTTGGAAAGGCACTAATGAGAAATATATATAATGGATACAAAAATTCTTTATTATAAATTCAAAAAAAAAAAAGTCTCGTAAAATGTTTTGTTGGGAAATAAAGCTTTGTATATACAAAACTTTTCTGATTAGTCACAAATTTATTAAAATGATTACCTTGTGCTATTAGAATAACCTGTGGCAGATTTCATAATTATAGCATTTTTAATGATTTAGTTATAAATTGTTGTTGTCTTGTTCAAGTAATGTAGAGAAATCAAATGGCGTCGAAGGTCTTCCAAAATAGCCCTTGCAATGTCGAAGACCTCTGGAGAATAAAGCATTTGATGATCTGTGGAGTTTAGGTCCATGTTGTGGAGTTTAGTCAATATAGAAGGACAATTTAAAATATGATTTGGAGAAAGTTGAATGTCAGGACAGTGAGGACTAGCATTATAACTTCTTTGGCCATCAGGGGATATTTTCATCCATTTAAAGTATTTTGCACGTAGTCTGGCTATGGTAATTGAAATTGGGTGGTTGCAATTAAGTTATGGAATGAAGTACTTATTAACTGGATAGGAGGTGAGTTTACGTCTGGTTATTGCATCAGCATCGGAAAGGGGTAAAGCTATTTGAAATTTAAGAGGAATTTCGGGCCCCTTGGCAATATTATTAGCCTGCTCACTTTGCCGATGATGTCTACATGGGCCCGGTAGACATGTTATGAATTAAAATAAGTATAATGAGAAAAGTATGACAAAGAAACTAACAAAGAACAAGTTTCAAAATCGCAAAGAAGTCTAAGCATTACAAGGATCGAAAAATTATCAACAAATATGCTCAGTTTAAAATTATGAATGGATCAATTTAACTTTCTTTGAATCATACTTTGATTCCTTTTCTCTAAACTAGCTATCGCATTTTAAAGAAAAGAAATTATATTTCAATCCTTTAATTTTCATCAAAATTTTCTATAGTTGTAAGTTTGAAATTTTGAACTGTACAATCTCAATTTAAGGAATAATTAGACTGAAAGTTAATGGATGCACTTGCAACAGGAAATGACATAAAATTAACGAACTTTAGTCAACATATCCTACCGATACAAGTTAATAAATATTTCGAGCAAACATTTGCTTAAAGCTTGCTCATCAGATGCTTAAAATAAATTAAAAATTATTATGTACTAGGGTCTCTTTTACGTCAATGGTACTTTGAAAAATAATCTTTCACTCGTCGTACCTGAAAACAGATGGTATAATTAATAAGTAATAGCATTTATAATATACAATCTCAACAATTCCTATTTAAAAAAAAGAGCAAATTGTTTCAAAATTGTAGCATTTCTTTTCCTCATATCAACTAAATGATATTGATATGTTAAAAAATTTGTATACTTTAAATAACATATTACATAAAATGAGATGATGCATGCATTAATCCTATCATTTGAAAGTCAAAATTCAATACTACACTCACTCTAAAAATATGATATGATGAGTTTAAGGATGTACAAAGGCCTGAACTAAACTTTAAACACATTTTCTGACAAAACAATTTCTCAATTTTCGTGAAAATTTGCAACATTGTAATTTTCATACATTTGTTTATAATATAGCCTCGTTAAAATTTCAAAATATTGCATTAATAATTATTTTTCCTTTTAAAATGTAAAAGGATGTCTCCTTTATCATTACGGTATAGGAGAAAAATACGTAACACATTTTGTACCGGAAAAAAATGGGTAACTTGGATAAAAATGAAGAGTGCGGCGAATGTGCTGTGTTATGTGCTGTGTTCTCTATGGCAGTGCTCCGCAACCTTTTTATCACTGCGGACCGGTCAACGTTTGATAATTTTACCGCGGTTGATTGTTTATATTTTAGATTGTTTTGGTTTAAAAATTTTAATTTAGTTACATTTAAATATGCCTTCAGAATAAAATATAGTTACACCAAAAATGAATAAAAGTGATTTAACGTGGAATATAAAGTGATTTCCGTGGAAAGTTGCGCAAATCCGAGAGAAATGTACCACTTTAAATAAAATGGAAATAGTTTAATGTTCTTTAGGTGGCCCGGCACCATTTGATCCACGGACCGGTACCGGTCCACGGACCGGGTGTTGCGGATCACTGCTCTATAGGATATCGAAGCCAGAATGTAGTATTAATGCTGGAATACTTTTTTATCCGAAAATTCCTCCAAATCTGGGTCCTATTCTTTAATACGATGCCGAAGACACCCTTAAATAAATAATGATCTGATTAATGCAGCATGAAATTTAATTCCAAATGATATGAATGCTTTATTTAGGAAAACTGAAGTTAAAATTAATGACCTAGAAGGATAGATTTTGTTCTAATTGTAATACGTTTCCTTCTCAAATACGTGATTTGCATATAAATTAACCTTTTGAATATTGGAAGAAATCCTCTGAAAAGAATATTTTCAAATTATTCCGTAAAATAATACCCAAAATGCGTGAAAAAATCAGTTCCTTTTCTATTTATGGGAGTAGTCATAGGTTAAGAATTTTTATGGGGTTATATTTTGTGTTCAATTATAGTTACAATATTCATCTTTTATAAGCATCATTATTTTAAGTTCTATAATCATTTATCGGCCTTGAATTTACATCATTGTTGCACCATTTTCTGACAGTGTAGTCAGTAAATCATACACACACAAACAAAAAATTTCTAATTTCACATAGAAGGTTCAATAATATTTTATAAAAGAAAAAGCTTATACGTTCTTTAAATAATAAGGAAAATGGCTTTTTGAAGTCTGAAATGTAATTTTTTAGCAAAAATAATGAATTTTTAAGCCATGTATTTGATCAATCAGTAATTAACGAAGCTTAAGAAAAGGGGAGGGGAGTAGAAGTTATTAAAACACATTTACCATGTTTGAAAAATCATTTTACGTTTGAATATTTTAACTTGATTTCTTTACTGAAGAATTATTTTGCCAAGCATAGAAGTGATGCGTAAGAATATTATCTCTAAGAAAGCGTAATTAAAAATTATTATTACTCACAGATTTCTCTTCTCATGAACTTAAGTGTCTCTATAGACCCTCAGGAATATTTTCAGCAGTAAAGTTACGAAGTAATTTAATTCGAATAATTAGCTTTTAATTCATTGAAAGATTGGTAATGATTCAATTGATACTATTTCCCTTAGCATTTAAAAATTTATTTTTTAAGCCTATGAATATAATTTCCTCATTTAGGACATCTTAAGTCAATTAATCCTATTTGCTCATTCAGGATTTCTAAGTTAAAATTCTGTGATGTGAGACCGGAGCAAGTTGACTACTTTTAGTTAATCTATTTCTCATTTACATTATTTTTTGTAACATATATTAATGGAATGTACTTTTATAATATTGTTGAAGAATTTTTTTTAATACAGATAATACTATTTTGCAATTTTAAAAAAATAATGCAAAGGTGTCATTCTGCCCCTGTAATGTGTAAAATGACAATTCTGATAAAAGTTTAGAACATTTTCCATTGTTAGGAAATCTGAGACAGCACACTTATTAATTTATCATTTGTCATGTTTTTTTCTTGAATAATAAAACACAATTGCGTTGAAATTTTGATTCATAGTAAATTAATAGTATAACTCAAATATACAAATTTTCCTCTTTCAAAGTTTTCGTAGCTTTCGTACCTCCACGTACGGCAATTGCTATACTATGCAAACTTCTAATGAATATTTAACAACGATCTCTTCACACACAGAACAATGCTCTTTACAATCGACTGGAATGTAATAAGACCTATAGTTCTACCACAACCAAATCACACTCTTTAAATACAAGGGAATCCTTAAGATTCTATGTCACATGCTGTAAGCTCATCAACTATATTATCGATATTAGAAATATCCATTTTTCAATAGCTTATCAATCTTTTTGCTAGTATTGGCTCACACTGGATGAGTAACCATAACGTTTTCCCAAGTTTGGCTGTAATAAGTCTTCAAAGCCCTCCTTTCAAATGACATATGCAGCATTATAAATAGAAAAATCAAATAAAAAGACAAAAACAAAGCAGTAGAAAGCATTTAGGGCATGATGTCGACATCGCCAATTTGTTGCAATCAACTTGCTCCAATTAGCAATGCTAGAAGTGTTTGATTTTGTTATGGAAGGGTTAGAAGAATAAAATAGAAATTAATAGTGGTTGCGATAAGTATATATTGCATAAGGTTAGCCAAATAATAATCAACTCTTATACACCATTGGTCTTCGAGATTTTAGATTGGAGGTGTGAAAAATTACTATGCGTCACACAAAATACATTAGCAAAATCGAACAAATAAGGAAGAAACAGCAACTTCACTCTGCCAGATTTTAGTAGTTAGACTAGTGGAGAGCTAGTATGGGTAAAGTGTTGCTAATGACAAGTATAAAATTTCAACTGAGTCATCTTTCAAATTGCGCTGCTGTAAACTTCCGCCAGTGTCCCCTACAATAAAAAAAGCTGTCCAAGTCCCTGATTATCACTATAACTGCAATTCTGCATGTATTTATTACTAAAAAAATTTCAAGTATCTTTTATTATTAAGGTTCCATGATGCAAAAAAATAAATATAATTATTTTAAGAAAAGAATAAATATAATTATTTATCAGTAGTTTCTCTGACTACGGTTTTTCTATTATTGTCAACTGCTAAATTGATAAACATATATCGGTGCCTAAAATTTCTGCAGGGAAGACAGATTTATATTGGCTTTATTTTAAAACATAAATAATTTATATATATATATGTATATACATATATATATATACATCATTCCAGTATGTGAAAGATACTTTCTTATATTCTAGTTCTGAAACCAACGATGTGTAACTTCTTTTTCGAGAAGGATTCTTAATTTCATTTAAAATAACATACCTAAAATTAATTTCTAATGAAAGCAGATATATAGTAAATCGCATGTATTTATTGTTGTGTAGTTTTATCATTACGCCTTTCTACGCATATTTTTGAAAATGATACATTTTTAAATTGCCAAGTGAATATGTTTGATACTCAGAATTATATTTAATATATCTATGAAGGTAGTTTTACATACCTTGGAATTAAAAAAAAATTTTTTTTAGAGTTTTTTTTAATTTTTTGTTAGAAATTATTGCTATACTTAAATACCGTATGCAGTAGCGCACACAGGTATTTTTCAAGGGAGGGGGGTACAGGGTTGAAAGTTCACCATTCTTGTATCATGCTATTTTGATTTTGTCGATTTTCAGGAACAAAACACAGTAAAAAACTAATTATTGAATAAATAATTAGCATTAATTAATAAAATTAATCATTAATAACAAATATTTAATTAAATCTTAAGTATTATATACTTAGAATTATAACCAATCGGAAAAAAATCAAGGGCTTTGGGGGGTTCGGAACCCCGAACCCCCCCCCTCCCCCTTGGTTGCGCCACTGACCGTATGTATCGTGTTTTGCATGGTTACGAAATATTTACATTTTTTTTATTAATTTATTATCCTTTCCGGAATTTACCTCCAATTCTTTTGACAGAAGCAACTAAAATATGCATTGTAAACAATGTATTGGAACAAGAGATTAAATTTTACAAAATATAGGTAACATATAACATACAATATTAAGAATTTCTATATAGTTAGGTTATAGCATTTAAGTATGGAGTTGCTGATAAACATTTTTTAATATCTGCAAGGAATTAGAACCATTTCATTATATTACATAATTTAGGTTTCGGGGCGTTAACATAATATAAGTTAAAACAAATAAAACATTGTGAAATAGTCTTAAAAATTTTCAGTTTTATATCTTTAGAATATCCGTTGTCCTTTTAAAGTTTTTTTTTTTTAAATACTTGTAAGCTAAATTGTAAACAATGATTTAGTTGATTGACAGAAAAAAACCATATATAATTTGAATCTGTTGATAAGCATTCTTTCAGTTATCTATTCTAGTACAAGTGGGAAATCTAACTCGATAATTTCGTAAAGGTTGAAGAAAATATTTATGGAAAATTATTTATCTAGTAATTCATGGAAATAAATTAGTTAATTTCTCAAGTATTGATTTTAAAATATTACAGTTAGAGAGACAGAATTTTTGTGATCTCTGCTTTTCAAGTTTTTCAAATATTACATGTTTTACAAAAACTTTGAAAATTATGAATTCCAATGTCAAAATCTAATTATTCTGGGTGAAATAATTTTGAATTATAAATTGTATATAATTTTCAAGAATACCATTAGGATTAGGGGTATTTATCTTATGTATTACCTTTGAGTATACTCTTTTAAAAGATATTTCTAAATTGGAAACAGGACTACCCTCGTATCAGCCATATCAGAGATACTGGGCTATAGGCTACAGGGGCCCTAACACATGTAAGCAAAAAAATTGTAATGTGTGAAGGAGCCTCAAAAAAAGGCGTCCAAGTTTTAATACAGAACCCACTCAGGACTAGCTACGCCAGTGATAGGAAATCAATTTTTTTTGTTGGTTTCAATGTTTCAAAACTGTCAGTGTTTCTCATTCTCATTATTGAATGTTTATAAATATTTCTAATAATTTTGTGTTGTATTCTTATAAGCTATATTTTTTAAAGCTGAAATAATTATTTATAAAACTAGGCTATGATCTGTTTCCACGTATTAAATTCCGTCAAATCTATAACTTTGTCATTCTACCTTATGCATTTGAGACCCATCCTTTCATAAGGAATTTAAAGGTGGATAATTTTTTGATGTGAGACTTTCCAAACATCAGTATGCTGTATAGTAAATAAGCAAAAATATGCTATGCATGAATTTTGAAAGGGTTTTATGGAAACTATCTGAACGTTTTTCCTGGCTGAATTTAATTTTAAAATAAAAATTAAAAACAATTTTCCATTTTACTTTACTCCAATACATCGGATGTTTATGAAGAACACAGATTAAAGTTTACAACATTTTTAATGAATAAGTTCCAAAGTAATGTGAGTATTGTTAAACCCGGACTTAAAGATGTGACAAAGGGATATAAAAAAGCTGGCCCAAACTGCAAAATATTACAGATGTGCATATTATTAGTTTTAAAATTTGAAAAAAAATTATACTTCTGCTATAGATAAATTTGTAACCCTACGTAAATGAGTACTTATTAATGGCATACTATAAAGCAACACGAGGGCTATTGGCAATAGATCCCGTAATTTTGAACCACGGCCAAGTGATGAGGACGACACCTGAGCTGGCTCCCAACTCTCCTAACTTCCACACCATGCTAACTTGAGGACTTAGAGCCACGGCAGGTTTAACTTGCACTAGCCACCTCCAGTTACACTAGGGCTCGAGATCATGACAAGTCAACCACGAGCTAGTGTGAACATGTCCTCTACGCTACTGCGGCCCTTCTATATAAAGGATTGCCAATTAAAACTTAATAATATAACTGTCACTGAAATTATCGAATTCTTCAATAAGCTCACATAATTCTTCTCTTAGAGAGAAATACAGTAATACCCCCAGCTTACGCGTTAGGTGGGACTGAGCTATAACCGCGTAAGTCGAATTCGCGTTAGTTGGGGTATAATTTCGCATATAAATATAAATTATTTTTGTTTAGGCTGGAGACGATAGAAAATGATTAGATTAAACTTCTTTGCTAATTCATAAACATATATTTTTGTATCGAAGTCTTTACTAATGTTAAGTTTACACTGAAAATATAAAAAGTTTTTCTTTTCTTGTTTGGTACAGAAGAATCAGTTCTACTTCGTATGGATGATATAGCCATCTTTCAAATCTGAGTAGATATAATACATATAGCAAATACGATATAACAGTTGTAACATGTAATAACAAACACTCAAAAGATATGAAACAAATAACACAAAATAAATTATTATGGCTAAATGTCAATTCCGCGCAATACGTCCTAATATGTACATTAGCTAAACAGGAAGCGGGGTGTGAGTAATCGAGCTGTGTAATGTTCAAACAAAAAACGAATAGACGAGATTTGAAAATCGAGTAACTCCGGGTTAGCGGAAGTCCAGGTATTACTGTAAATACTTCAGAGTAATTTTGTATCTATTAAGTGGGGCAATCCCGCTAGCACTTAGCTCAGCAGATTTATAATCGAAGCTTAATTAATTATTAAAGACATTTACTATACAAGTATTATGCACAAATGAACTTCTTGCAATTTTTGTTTTGAATAATATGACAATTGTCAAATAAAAATATGGATACAGAATTAAAACAAAGTTAGCCTTGATTTCACCTCGACTACAAAAATATCTGATGCATATCAGATTCTATTAAATAAAGAACGATGAGTTGCTTAAAAAAAATTAACTTATAAAACATATTATAGGGATGATATTTAGATTTAAACACAATCAGTGAATCAAGAAAGGATATTGTTGAACCATCAACCAATTCTGAAATGCAATACAGAAACAACTGTAGCTTCAAATTCAAAGCCCGCAAATTCGAATATCAAGAGTGAATACAGCTACGTATATAAAGGGTTGAATTTATATATTCTGCAAATAGTAGCTCACAAAAAAAAAATGTTCATGGGGGGAATCAAGGTCGAAAGTCCACCATTTTGGTATCATGTTTCAATACGCCACCCAACATGTTCTTTTGATTTTGTCGATTTTCGGGAACAAAAACAATAAAAAATTAAGTATTGAATAAATATTTAGCATTAATTAATAAAATTAATTGTTAATAACGAATACTCAATCAATTATACGTATTATTTACATAGGATTGTAAATAATTTAAAAAAAATAAAATCAAGGGCTATGGGAGGGGCTCCGTGCCCGATGACCCTTCCCCCCTTTGTGTGCCCCACTGTCTGCAAATGCTAGAAGTTATGTCTACTTTCCTCAAAATGTTATGATCCTCATTTTTCGATTTTTGTTTGTAAGAGTTCAAAATGTTTTATGAAAAAGAACATTGATTTGGTAACATTTTCACTTGATGATTTAAATATAAGTTGTATTTTGTAAGTTCTAATTTCGTCTGAAAAAAGTTTGAGAGCATGAATAATAAAAGTCGAAAGTAAAATGAGAAAAAATAACTCCTTGTTTAGAAAACATTAAAAGAGCTAAAAAAATCATCCTAACATCACGTGGCGATCGAGATTCTGTAACATTTTCACTTTTTAAGTTTGAAATAAAAGTAAATAATTTGATGTGTATTTCTACCTACAAGTTGATTCGTTGTTTATATCAAACTACTCTAGACTCTACGAGGAAAATAGCTCAAGTAAATAGAATAAGATTAATAGTGTATACTTTCTTTTCCAGCTTTAAAATGAAACTTTACACGATCTGAAATTGGCATAGAAATTGAATGGATGAATTAGCTTTTAGGAACGGGAACTACATTTTCTTAAATGTTATAGATTACATTTTAACACCAAGAAAAGTTAACGGCTAAAGATCTTTCTCTAATTCTCATTTCAGTGTGAAACTACATTTTTTACGTATCAAAAGCATCGCATGCATAGTTTATTTCTAATTAGTAAATGTTTGTTTACTATAAATTACAATTAAGATATTTATATGAAAATGTAATTTAAAAATTAAAAACGTGAGTTTATCTTTCCCGTTATAAGCAAAACTTGATACAAAATTACATTAAAATATTTTTTCAAACACGTTGAATTAGGAATATACATATTTCTTCTTAGTTTTAATGTATTTTAAAGTACATGTGATAAATATGCTGTTTCATAAGATTAGGAAACATATTTATGGTTTTCATTAAGGTATCCGACTACGTTCGGAACCATGATTTTAAAAAAACGCATAAATGTATAATTTTCATGATATTTAGTGTCACTTAGATTAGAATACATGTATAAAATTGTTTTAAGGACATTATGACAAAAAAAAATTATTTAAATACAATATTTTGGCAAAAAATTAACTTAGAATAACCTTTTTTCCAAATGTTCTCCTTTTGTAAAAAATGCTTCTATTGTGTATTAATATTTTGCCTGTGTATAGCTCAGACCTCTGTTCAGAGGCGCAACTATGATTTTTGAAAAATTCACATTATTTTCAGAGTTACAACCATTTGAAATAATTATCGGCGCATTTTCTTAAAATTTCTCCCTTCCGTTTTCGTAAAACATGGATAAACCGACTTCTAAGTTATATATTTCAAAAATTCTAGTTGAGCCTCTGTACAGAGATCTGAGCTATATACAGGCAAAATATTAATACAATAGAAGCATTTTTTACAAAAGGAGAACATTTGGAAAAAAGGTTATTCTAAGTTAATTTTTTGTCAAAATATTGTACTTAAATAATTTTTTATTGTTATACGCGTGATTCTTAACCCAATTTTATATACATTGTCTAATCTAAGTTATGCTAAATATCATAAATATTATCCATTTACACGCTTTTGCAAAATCACGGTTCCGAACGTTGTTGGATACCTTAAGGTAGATACTTTTTGTAAAAAATTATGAACTTAAAAGCGGAAGAAAAAAGTATGCAATTAATCAGTAGAGTAATTCCAATAAATATGACAGTTATTATAAAAGCAATTACCGTATTTATTTGAATCTAAGACTCTCTTTTTTCCAGTGTTAACACTACTAAAAATCGGTTACGGCTTAGAATCGAAGACGGAACTATTCGTTGAATGGGGAAAATTGAATGTGATCCTGACGTTTGAAGAAGCTGCTGGTTCAGGTACGCACTTAAAAGTTTTTTTATTCTGGTAAAATATATTAATTAATTATTTATTAGTTCTCATTTTATTTTTTAAAATTTTTTTGAAATACCGGATATTGATAAACCATTCTACACTATTTTTTCACAAAAAGTGCTTAGAATTCGGGGTGAGGCTTAAAATCTTTGGTGGCTTAAATCTTTGGCGGCTTAAATTCGAATAAATACGATATAATAATTTCAAATTCAGTGAAGCTTTCTGGAGTCAAACATTTGCATACACATCGGTCAGTGTATAAAAAAAAATAACTCAAGCTCATTTGGATGCAATATTTGAAACTTATTCGCAATGTCTGATCATAACAAGTACTTCTTAATTTTTTAATTAATGTTATTTATAAAATCAAGTAATTTTAAGTCTTGTACAAGTTCAAGATACGTTTATCTTGTATGAATTTTTTTTAAATATAACTTTAATAAGTATTACTGTAAAATTCATTAAATAACTTAAATACGCATATTATTCAAAGCTAAAAATTTAAGAGCAGACATCTAAAAGTTATCTACTAAAATCCTGTAAAAAAAAAATAAAAAAACCCATTTGATATCAGAGATTTTTTTAAGCAGTCCTTAGACCCATGAGGAAGGGGAAGTGAAGGTATTTCGTTCAATGAAAGATTTATCTTTTTCGGTTGAAAAAATTTTTGTGACAGTAAATTGAAAACAGATTCTCTTCCTCATGGAATATGTAATATTATAAACGCTTTTTCTCAATCGTCATTCTGTGTTTCACTAAGCAGTATATACCTTTTCCATGTTTTTGATGTCTTAGGTAACACACACACACACACACATATATATTTATATATATATATATATATATATAAATGTATTTTTTATAGTTTTAAGCCTTCGAATTTTCATTCAGTTAGGGATTTATTTACAGGTGATCTACGGTAAGTATTTCATGGAGAATCACTGATTTAGAGAATCATATTTTGTTAAGTAGTTTTATTTATGTTTATAAAAAGTTTGATATGAGATACAAAAGAGTTCACTTCAATAGTTAGTTTCAAGTTCAAATAATTTTTTTTTCTTTCTTACCTATGAAAATTTACTTGCTTTCTGGTTATTTATTTATTTATTTTTTAAATTTCTTGTTTTAAGAAGCATATTTTTATTTATGGGGATTGGTTGTACTTTTAGAAAATATTCCTGTTTCCTCCCTCGAAGGAAATTTATGCTACAAAATACAACAATCATTTTCACTTCTAAGAGATTATCGGCAAAATATATGCTTACAGTACCAAATACTGATTCTGCATATTATTTTACGATACACTCTATGCATATAAACAAAAAAAAATTCTACATTTACAGATATGTACTATTATAAAATAACTAAATGTTTCTTCTTTTCCTGCTACTTATTTTCACTAAAGCTATTTTGTTCTCGGTATGTCAATCTAAAATGCCTTTGTCTAAGATTATCAAAAATTTAAGTTCTTTAAGAAAAATCAATGTAGAGAGAGCTAAAAAATCATATTGAATTCTGAACATAACTTAAAGTGATTAATTAAATCATCTCAAAGAATTTTAATTATATTCAACTATTGTCAAAATTAAAAAATGTTGAATAACAATAATTTTTCTTGTTAATTAGCTCCTTTAGAATAATAATAAGACAGATATGCTAAAAAAATTCCCAAGGTCTCAAAATTAAAATTTGGAGCTCTTTAGTGTATTTTTTAAGATTTTATATAATAATAGCGAAAAGTTTTTAAAGTATGATTCAAAGACTCTGGCATTTTTTAAAATAACCAAACACGAATACTGTAATTAAATATAATACTTCGAACTAAATTTGTAAAGTAATACAATTTTACAAACTACAATAATATTACTAAATTTAAATACAGTAAATATATAATTATATGTAATTATACTCAAAAAAAAATTTAAGCAATAAATGGAAGCAATTCAATAACATATTTGCTTACAATGATATTTATTTAAATATCTCTTGTAATGTTAGAATTATTCTTTTAAAATAATTTACAGAAGATGTAAAGTAAATCTTCATAGAATAAAGCTAATTTATAAAATAGACATCTTAAATTTCATATAAAAATATATTCTTTAATTTTTTATTTATTTATTTATTTTTGTGAATATGTATGTTTTTCTCTTCTACACAAAAATGTTAAAGCAATAATAATAATAATAATATTTGCAAAAAAAATGGTTTACCACATTTGAATTACATTTTGTGCATTCTCTTAACTATGTGATAAAAAGAAATTTTTAATCTAAACTGAAAAAGAAATTAATTTCTTTAAAACCCAGAAACTTACAACTAATTTGAAATAATTATAATGCAATATTAATTTGAAATGTCTGATACATTTCTCGTTATATCTATTACTTGAATCATAGAACTCTATTTCTGAAAAAAACTATTCATTTATGGATTAATCTACAAAAGGCCAATAAAATTAAATAGATCTTATAAAATATCACACACAACAATTACGAAAAATGCCCATTAAATAGATGTAAAACATTATTAGGTGCATTTTAGTTTCAGATCACCAGACAAAATTTCAATACAGATACAATATCTGTGGTATTAATAAACAAAATATCAGTACATTTTCCAAAAAGAAAATGATTAATCTACATTGTTATTTAAAAAAAAAGTAGTTAAGTAAGTTTAAGCCAATACATTTTGTATGTATATTTAAGTTCTATTCGGTCTTATAAGTTCTTTACTTCTCATAAGTAATTCAATACTTTGAGACTGCTTTTATCGGATAACAATAAAAAATTTCTCTTTTGAAAAACAGTGAAAACAATGGAATTAAATAAATATGGGTTCTTAATACGTATGGGTAGATGAGCGAATGAAATGTGTCAAAACATTCCTATAAAGTAAGTTCAAAGAAAATTGGGATCGCGGAGTATTTTTCTCCTTTTTAATAAGGAATTTGGCATTTTAAGACTAATAAACTTGTTAGCAACAAATACTAGAAATGTTATTCAATATGAATGAAGATTTTAGAATGTCTATATTTCTATAATGACAAAATTCAATTAGTCACCAAAAAAATGCTCTTGTACTTTATTGGTAGCATTTAAAACCGGTATTAAAATGTCAATTACTTGTTGAAATATTCGAGTAAATTTCACTTCCATTATGAAGCTTAATTACCTGTAATTATTAACTAATTTATTTAATAATAAAATCTCGAAATTAAATGAACTGAATTAACATTCGATAAGAATGTAACATTATCGAATGTTAACATGAATGTGGAACATTTTATGAATAAATAAACTTTTCTAGAATGATTAAGGACTTGGAAAATGTGAAAAATTTGAACTTTAAAGTTAAAATTTCCTTTAATTTTTTTAATTTCCTTATATCTTATGTAGTTTTCTATAATTATTATCTTATTTTGTATAGTTATATTATTTATTGACTTTTTTTAATGACAAAAATTTTGAATTATGTTTTGACGCATTGATTTCTGACTGTGGAGATATTTCGAATATTTATGAGTAGAATATGTAAATACTTTAAAACATAATCATTGGTTGTTTATTTAACAATTTAATGCTTACTTACTAAGTACTTCTACCGTCAAAAAAGTTTTTGAAAAGT
Source organism: Trichonephila inaurata madagascariensis (assembly GCA_019973955.1). NCBI lineage: Eukaryota > Metazoa > Arthropoda > Arachnida > Araneae > Nephilidae > Trichonephila > Trichonephila inaurata. Next base: position 306,203 of record BMAV01011023.1, read on the forward strand.
TCCACTTCCTTTATTACTAATAACCAGCATTTACGTTATACAATTTCGGGTTTGAAAAACCTTTTATTCTTTGTCGACAAATAGAAATGTGATAGTACTAAAAAAATACGCATATTAATCTTTAAGCTTGTTTCTGAAACTTAAGTGTGCAAATTATAATTTTCGTTCAAATAAACTAATGGTTTTAGTTTTCTACTAGTTATATTCCCCTTTTAATTGTATTGATATTCTCTGCTCGATTACCTTTTTTCGAATAATTGTAAGCCATCTATATTACATCATTACAATGTGCTAATTGAATTTCCAACTTTACAATTTTACATACTGGTAATACGAAGTTACAACACATTTTTGGTACAGATTTCTTTCCTTTCTTATTAATGTTTCAATGAGAATAAAAATCTGAATGTATACACTTAAATTAGAAAAAGAGTGATTGAATTCGGTAGGAATTATAGACTTTTTACTGACTTTTACCTGTGCTTGGTAATAGATGGCTATTTTAATTTAAAAAAAGGTCCTTCACTATTTAAAGAAAACTCTGAGCAATTCTTTTTACAGTTAAATAGGTTTCCTTTGATTTGATTTTAAGACTTAGCTGTGTATAACAGCACAAAATTCAAATATAAAGTTTAGTTTAAGTATCAAGCCTGTGTTTTTCAAAAATTAATTTTATTCTCTTAACAATACTATCCATAATTTTTATAAAAAAAATATTCTTTATTCAGTGAGGAATGGAATAAAAAGCATAGCATTAACCTATATCACTTTTTAAACAAACTTTTTATTTTCACTTTTGAAAGAATTAAGACTACAAAAGACTATTAAATAATAGGGACTATACTAAAATGATGTTTTAGTTTATCACTAGAGAATTACTCCAAAGTTTATTCAGTTGAATCTCTCTCTTTCTCATTCATTCACAAATAATCCATAATTACTAAATTACTCATATTAAAGTTTTGTTTTGTATATCTGTAACAGTTATTATGTGGTCTGTTGCGAATTCATTCTCTCTACTATTGTAGAAATTAGTTGCAAATTGAAAATGATATTTTTCTCTTTGAGGAAAAATGACATTTCTTTCAGGATCTTAGAAAAGAAAATTGTTGCTTTTTATTTTGGATTATGAGCATGTGGCTAAAACATAAATAAGCATTTGACAGAGAGAGAACTATTAAAAAGTTATTTAAGGAGACACAGTACGATTCAATTGACAAAAATCGGTCAAATAACCAAATTTAATTTTTTTAGCTTAAATAATCTTTTATATACTTTTCTATAATCTCATAAAATTTGAAAGCAGTAAGTTTAAAAAACGTAGAGTTATGACGACTTTTACACGTTCGTTTTTATTCACTGACAAATCACAACTTTAAACTGATTTATCTCAAGAAAGATAAAATAACTAGTTTGTCTTCATTTAAAATGCTAAGGTTTTTTTCCTATAGTGCCAAATGCTTTAATATTTTTTCTGACAATTGCTAATAATACACGTAATAAAAGTTGGTATGCATTTCTGAATCAAAGAAATATTTATTTTTTAAAAAATAATTGTAATTAGAATTTATACATTTTTGAAGGAACTTTCAATAATCATTTATAAAAAGAAATATTGTACGAATACCAATCATGTTATCACAAAACCCATACCAACCTTTATTATACATAGTTTGACGTACTTGTAATCGAAATTTTATGCGTGTACATATCAATTTTTGTAGGAGGAGTAGCATTTTAAAATCCCTTCATAATTTTTTTCCTTTAAAATATTAAGTGGGTAGCCTTTTATGAAATTTTGAGCACAAAATCTGTTTTTTATGATACACACACGTAGGTGGCAACGAAAAAATTTTTAAAAATCATTAATTAAAAAAAATTATGCAAATCGTACCATGTCCCTTTAAATTCAGGTTGGTGAATGAGTCTGATTTGTGAGTTCAGGAGCAAGTAATGATATTTTTTAACACTGCACATAAAGAATTTAAACTATTTGTTACCGATATGGGAAAAATTCTCTCCATAAGACTTACCTTGAGGAGCTGTTAATCTATCTCTCCATAGAGGATTAACTGTAGGCCAGTACACATGTGATGGTCGTCCTGGGATATCTCCAAGTCCCAATTTATGTAAACTAGGATTAGTTGGTGAAAAATACATTCCTGGCCCAACACCTAAACTAAACCTCGGTAAAGTTGCACCTAAGGTTCCTAAAGTAGGAGGCGATGTCATAGTTGGCCGACTTAGAATGTCATTGATTCCATGTGGAGTTGCTGAAGATGCTGGTATGACAATGGAAGATTTTACAGTTGATGGTTGTGTTGCAGTTCCTGCATAAGGTCCGAGAGCTGATGCTTTTATCTCAGCCATAGTGTGTAGAGCAGCTAATGGAGGACTAGCACCCAGCAGAAAGTTCTGTCTTGATACGGCTTCCATGTTGAGGTTTAACATCGAAAGCATGGAACTGGCACTTGTTGATGTAGCAGGTGGATTGAATTCTAGCATTTTTAGTTTATGCGTGATTTAACAGAAGCACCAAAAATAGTTTTTAAAGAAAATATTTTTTTCCAAATGAATAATCAGGAAACATGAATGAATGGAGCTAGAAGTTTTATTTGATATATTTTTTTCCCACTGACTTAAATATGTCTGTTCTAAGATTCGAATTGCTTAGAAAATATGTCTCTTTTCAGTATTTGTTGAGGAATGAAATAGGCTTTCCAGTCCAAATGAGTAATATTTCTTCAAATGAAATAGATCCATTCGTTAGAAAAAGAATAGACATTCATATCTAATTCAATCACTTAGAACGGCAGACATTTTTGCATTTTCGAAGAATATTAACCAAAAACTATAAAATGCTAAACTTGGGTATCTAAATTACAATTATATATTCACAAGGAGAAGTTTTCGGACGACTCACTAATTGTTTTTTAATGTAAATATAAATGATTATTTCAAAAAAAAATGGTTGTATAAATTAAAACATCTTAATGAAACTTTTCCTCATTTGAAGGATTTTTCTTTTTTGAAGTTGCCAGAAATTCTGATTACTTTAAATTTTATATCTTACTCTTATGAATTGCTTATAAATCTAATATAAGCTAGGCTCGCATTAAAGTCTTATTTTCTGTTAGAAAAAACAACATTGATTATTTTAAAGGGCAACTGGAAACTAGAAGATATTTCGAAAAGAATTAATTGTTTAGTCAAATTGCAAAGACGTCTTTATGAGCGCATTTGTAAAGACAATCTGGATTTATCAAAATAAATCGGCTAAGGAAATTAACGGCTAGATCATTCATACATATGTTAATGATAGGCCAAACTTCCTCGCTGAGTTCAGTACATTAAAAAAAATGTACCATTCCATTCAAATTTTTAATTGCAATTTTTTTCACCTCTCACTGGAGTTGCCTGTTTCCGGGACACAACAATCACCACGCGTGCATCTCTGTCAGTGGCGTACCTTATTCTGATCTCACGTTTCAAGAACGTGGCGAAATCACGGCCCCTTTAGGAATCCATCACAAAAGGAAGCCTCACGTTCCAAGTCGCGGCGAGGGAATCATTTGAAGACCGCGGTCTATGCTTTCGAAGAGGAATGGGCGTGATGGTTGGAGTAGGTGGGGCTTAAGTTACTTCTCTCATAGGGCAATCATTGAGAGGCGGGGTTAAGCCCCTAACATTGGTATGTGCTATGAGAGTAGAACTCATCCGTCGATACAAGTGGTGATGGGTTGAAACTCAGAACTCCTTGGAACAACGCAGGACAGGAAGTCGCAGGTGAGTGACTGGATTGTTTCGTTTTGCGCTTGGGGACGAGCATCGCGTCAAGGGTTGAATGGCGAGTCAGGGGAGGGGGAGCTCATAAGAAACGCAGGACGTCCGGAAATTTATCACATCAAAACTTCGTTTATGTTAGATCATTTTGACGCGGACATTGGGTAAAACAAGGTGGTGTATTTGAGTCCGTTTGTAATTTTGTATAAGGGGGGTAATGAAAAAACTTATTTCATTTAAATTTAGCTAATAATTTTTTTTTAAAAATGTGCTTAGATATGTTGAAAGAATATATGAATTTTCTTTCAAATATGTTTGAAAGTATAAATTTGTTACAATATAAAAGTATCTCTGAGAATATGTACTTTTTTTACTATTTCTGTGTTTTTGTATAAATTTTTTGTGGGCTTAAGGTATTCGACTACGTTCGGAACCGGGATTTTGCAAACGCATATAAATGGATAATATTTATGATATTTAGTATCACATATATTAGAAAATGTATATAAAATTGTTTTAAGAATAGCATTACAATAAAAAATTATTTAAGTACAGTATTTTGACAAAAAATGAACATAGAATGACCCATTTTCAAAATATTCTACTTTTGTGAACAATGCTTCTATTATAACAATATTTTGCCTGTATATAGCTCAGACCTCTGTACAGAGGCTCAACTAGAATTTTTGAAATATATCACTTAGAAGTGGGTTTATCCATGTTTTACGACAACAGGGGGGAGAAATTTTAAGAAAAAAACGCCGATAATTATTTCAATTGGTTGTAACTCTGAAAATAATAGAAATATTTCAAAAATCATAGTTGAGCCTCTGTACAGAGGTCTGAGCTATATACAGGCAAAGTATTATTATATTAGAAGCATTTTTCACAAAAGGAGAACATTTTGAAAAAATGATATTCTAAGTTAATTTTTTGCCGAAATAGTGTATTTAAATAATTTTTTTTGTCAAAATGTCCTTAAAACAATTTTATACGTGTATTCTAATCTAAGTGACACTAAATATCATGAAAATTATCCATTTATGCGCCTTTTTAAAATCACGGTTCCGAACGTAGTCAGATACCTTAATCTAAATTTGGCAAAGTTATTAATTTATTCTATTTTATTATAGCCAATAGATGTACTTCATCATTGTAAAAAATATGATTAAATAGTATCTATTCAAGTTAGTAATTTTCGAAAAAATTGGATGAATATATCTCTTTTTAACTTTTAATTCTACACTGATATTGGATCTTTTTCATTACATTCAAGTTTCAGATGCTTAAAATTTTGAAACAGTATATATTAATAATGATTGCTAAAGAAAATATATTTCTTTTACTTTCAAATACATTATTTTTCTCTGTGTTATTTATTCAAGATTACGAAAAATAAAATAACTGACAGCATATTTAAATGATTTCAATCTATTGCTCGGCAGCTATGTTCCTCGAATTAATTTTTAGTGTAGTTTGAAGGAGGAAACTGTATTGAGGGAAATGAAGATTTTAGGTGAAGCACGAGTTAAAATTTTAGTTACAACTACGTAGTTGTTACATTAGTAGTAAAATAAAGCACAGTTTAAAAACATATCTAGTTTAAATAAAAGCACACTTGGAAATTTAAATTGAAGGAAATCATTTGCAAAATAAGGCAAAAAACCTCTAGAACCGTAGAAACTTTATTTTAATTAGTTTTATTTAATGTAACGTAGTATCTTCATTTTAATTTATTCAAAGGAGTATTTATTCAACTGATCATGTAATGCGTTTTCTTGTATGTAAACTGACCTCTACAATTTTGATATATGTAAAAGGTTAAAATAACATTATTTTATTGATGGCAAAATTCAGTGTTAAAATTCCACATTACTTTGATAATTCTTTATTTGTAAGATCTACTTCCTCTATTTTAAATGTTACGTTTAAATTAAATTTACCGTAAAATCCAGGGTATAATGTGCACCCGTACTTAAGAGATACAATTTTTAATTTTAAGATGTATTCAAAATGTAACGCGCACTCCCTTTTTTACAAGGAAACTAGAAATGTACGCATGCAATGCTCGTATGTTTTGAAGTCATTTATTCGAATTATTATTGCAGGCTTTTGAAAAAATAGTATACTTCTAGAAATACAACCCTTAAGAGAATTTAAGTTCATAAAAATGTCATTTCTTTAAAAAAAACCCTAGTATTTTGATATATGTAGAAGTCTAATATATATATATATATTATTTTTTCATTTCTAAAGCTCTCATTTTTATACCCGGCGGATAACGCTCACCCATAAATTTTTATCTTATTTTTTTGTGTTAAAAGTGAGCGTTACACGCCGGATTTTACGGTAATTAAAAAAGTTATTTTGTTCATAAGGCTTCACAATTTTTCTCAAATAACTGATCCACGCAAATACAATGCAGAAGTTTCATTTTATGAACGTATTTGTAATGAACGACAATCTATTGTAAAAAAAAAATGATAACTTATGAGGAGTACATGTCGCTTGTCCTTAATTCTTTCTACCCCGTAAAATAATTATATTATGATTTATATACCTGGTTATTATATAAACCTGGTTAAATCTTAACAAAATTCATTACGTTTTCACGCTTTCTTAATTATTCGTATATAAATAATGCTAAACTTCTTAAAAATTAGTTTTACATACAGTAATTATAAATTATTTTGAACAATTGTCCCAATATTACATTTTAAATGATTATTTAATTTATAAATAATCTGACATTAAGAAGAAACAAATTTTAATAAATTTTCTCAAGCAAATATAAGAGCTATATTTAAAATACCTGATTATTTTTGCCTTATTTACATAAATTTATTTTTCAGTTAGCGAATACTTCACAATGTTTAAATTTTTTTTTTTTTTTACAAAGAAACATCTTTATATTTTAAATACGTAAATTCAAAAGTATTCAAGTTCATAGAAATTTTAAAAAGCAAACTCTTTGTATATTATTTAAAGTATAATTTTTTTAAGAAAAAATATGTCTATTTTTTAAAAAACTACATGTTTTACCTTTTTGCTTTTTATGTGAACAAATATTTTAAAAAAAATGAGCATTTAATTAAAGGAAAACCCGGCAAGTTGTTATTATCTCACAAAGTGCAAATTAACTAATAGAGAAAAAAGATGTTATCTAAACAATCCACAATAAAATTCCTAAGTAAGCTTTTTGTCAAGTGCAAAAAATAATTTTAAAATTAGAGATTAAATTTTATTTACGGAATTATATATACTATATATTTTTAAAAATGCTTAGTACTAAATAACTTGATACAATTTGAGGTAACACAAACAATGAGCTCCTTAACGTAGTAAATGAATTAATAAGCTCCCAATTTTAATGTACTCTTGGCAAAATAAACTTGCAAATTCACTTGAAAAGGTTTTCATTGAAACAACGTTGTACACTGAGATCTCAATATCATTAAGAACTCCAGTTTGGTATGAGGACGAAGTCTCCATTTCTCATAACCTAAAATACACAAAGTAAAACCCGGTACTATCCATCACGTCTCATTTCAATTTCTAACGCAATCCATCACTCACCCTTTTACATATTAGTACAAAATACCTTCTCATCATTTATATAGCACGAGGATTGAATTAGGAAATAAGGCAATTACACCAGGACTGCTAATTGCCTGCAGCATCACCGTTTCATAATTCGACTAATAATATTCAGGGTGATTTGATAATAGCACGACGTTCCAGATTGTCTTTCGGGAGGGGTTCACTTTAATTTCTAACCCATCTTATCCCAAGGCACTCGTTTCCTGGGAGTCATAGATTGTCCTACACTCCCCTTTTCCCCATCGGAAAGGGGAGGGCAAGGGGTGCGAAACTTCCAATTAATTAAATCTGTCGTCCCCCTCCCCCTCTAGTTCTCGCACCCAGAGTGAAGACTATTCGTTTAACGAGCCGCCCGTAGAGGACAAATCGCAGTCGACTCGTGTTAAACTAATTAAAGCGCAGCGACTTGCGTTCTTGGGCATTCCGCTTTTCGAACGATTGCCTTCAATCTGTCCAGTAGCTGTAGCATATTCCGTTAAATCGAACTTGTAAATGATTGATACTTCAGGTTAAAAGTATTATTCATGATAGCTAAGCATTTACGTGTAATATATACGCACGCATACGTAATAATTAAAAAAAAATAAACCGTTGAAAAACAACTTTGATGCCCACTACAACATTAAATGTGATTTCAGTGATATGAGTTTTTCTTTTATTTTGAAGAACATGACTTTTTAACAATTCAGGATTCATTTTACTCATTTGGCGCTCGATTCTGGAATACTTTTTCAAATATAAAAGAATTGAAACCTTAAAATTATATTCTGGCTTCACTATCCTATAGAGCAGTGGTCTTCAAACGTTTCAACTCACGGAACCCATAAGACTTGAAGGAGCTTTCGTGGAACCCATAGCGCTAGAAAATGTTTCCATGGAACCTATAGAGCTAGAAAATTCCATGGAACCCCATTCTATACACATATTTTGAAGAATATATCAGAAACAATATTTAAAGTAGATCAACATGTTGCAGGCACTTAATGTGAAGGCAATTAAAAAAAAAGTATTGCATTTATTATTAAAAAATTCTAATTTAATTTTTAATACATAATTAATTCATTAATAATACTAATTTGTGTTCCAAGTGTCACCTATCCATACATTATATTTAGTAACTTGGACATGCTCTTGCTTTTTTTCACACAAACTGTCGAAGTCTAGGTCAATTGAGATAAAATGCAATCGCATGGCATATTCTGAGTTTAATTTGTTTTTATACTTTGTTTTTGTAGCCACTTATGTTAAGAAATATTTTCTACTTAAACATAATGCTCTGAATAACATTAAAATGTTTATAGCTGTGTGAGATATTCCGTGTATTTTGCATGAGAGAAAGAGAGATAATTTGCAACCTAAAATTTAGAATGCTGTTGCTTAAATTTAGATTTTAACATTGAATCTGTTGATAAGTTGTTTCTTCTCCTTCATTATAATTGTTTTCCCACAAATGCAAAAAGGTGTCTTTTCCATTAGAGAACTATTTAGTTTTGCAAAACAATGGGCTAACTAACGAGCATAAAATTATCTCGCGGAACCCGAGATAGTAAAAAATAGAATATTCACAGTCGGTAGGAAGTACATGTATAAAAATAAAAAAAAATTAGCATTATTTTATTACATTATAATAAATGTTGCAAAACAAAGTTATTATATGTGAATAAAATTTTCAATTTTATTGAATAAGGGATGAGCTTTAGATATTTGTAACCATACAAACTTCACTGAGAACGGGAATCCATTTTACATACCTATTTATTTCTTCTCGGTTTTTTTATTGTGACTCGTGGAACCCTAGGGTTCCGTGGAACACAGTTTGAAGACCACTGCTATAGAGCAGTGGTCTCCAACCCCTGGGCACTAAACCGGTACCGGTACCGGTCCGTGGATCAAATAATACTGGGTCTCTCAAGGAACATTAAATTATTTCAATTTTATTTACTGTGGTGTATTTTATGGCGCTCTAGTGAGTTGAAATCTTAAATCACTTTATGTTCATTTTTGGTGTAAATGTATTTTATTTTGAAGGCATGTTTGAATCAAATAAAATTACAATTATTTTATTTAATTTAAACATGCCTTCAAAAATTCAATCAAAACAATTTAAAATATAAACAATCAACGCCTCCCCCTCCCCTCTCTCTCTCACCGGGCTGCGGCGGAGATAAAAAGCTGGGGAGCACTGCTATAGAGCAGCGGTTACCAAACTAGAATTTCTTGGACCACTCAATGTATAACTTTGTACTTGATGGACCATTAATGTGAATGACCCCTACATGGCGGACCACTATAACTATATTGACACTTACATTTTCATATTTCCTAAAAAGAACTTCACGAGGAAGAAAACACCGACAACACAAAGAAATATCAATTAAATGAAGATCTATGCCACCAATTTACCATAGTTGCCAATTCTTAAATGCTACTAGATTCGCCTTTAAAAGTAGCTAAGAATTCGATAAACTCAGATGGAACTTGTTAGTTACTAATTTTTTTTAAAGTATAATCCACATTCCATAATACGTTTTGTTAATCATCATTTTTTTCAACAGAATCTTCTTAAAATTATACATTTTTTCTCAGTTTTTCTGTGGATCATCAAAATTTTTTCACGGACCACCAGTTGGGAACCGCTGCTTTAAGGAACAGTATGTTTTATCATACTTTTCATTTTGACCGGACCTCAATTTTTGAGACCTTTTTTTCTCATACAGAATGTATTACGCATTTTTTCTCCTATACTATAACGGAGCTATGCCTTTATGTATTAAAATGAAAAAAAAAGTATTTATGGAATATTTTGAAATTTTAAAAACTCTTTGTTATAAACAGATGCATGACTCATATTGTTACAAATGTTTACTAAAATTGAGACATTCTTCTGCCTGAAAATGTGCTCCACGTTTAGTTTATACTCTAGTACTTTTGGCGAAGCCATGATTCAATTTATAATAAAATCTTTGATTTAATTATTTTTACAATTTTTTTCTTGTAATTTATGTACATGCACGTAAAACTGTTTTCATGCTTAAAATTCTACTGAAAGCTATCCATTTAAGTCTTTAAAGAAAAATTTAGAAGTTCGTAAAGGGATTTTAAAATGCTACTCTTCTTCAACAATTGAAGTACACACATGAAATTTGATTAACAAGTACGTCAAACTATACATAACAAAAGTTGACATGGGTTTTCTGGTGTAACATAGCTGATATTTCTAAAATACTTTTTTATGAATGCTTATTGAAAATTCCTTAAAAAATGTATAAATTCCTAATTCGATTGTTTTTTAAAGATAAGTATTGCTTTGATTCAAAAATGTATACCAAATTTTGCTGCATGTACCATTGACCATATGTAGAAAAAATATCAAAGCAATTAGTACAATAGGAAAAAAAAAGCCTTAGCATACTTAATGTAGATAAACATATTTCTTCTTTCTGAGATAAATCAGTTTAACTTTTTTTGTGCCATTGAAATGCGAATAAAAGGGAAGATAAAAGCTATCATTACTCTGGATTTGTTTTAACATAGAGCTTTAAAATTTTAGGAGATCATAGAAAATTATCTAAAGAATAATTGATCCTAAAAATATTTTATTTGCATTTTTGTCGATTGAATCGTACTGTTCTTTTCTTTTATCATTTTTAATATTTTTACTGTGTTTCTTAGAGTTTCACATTAGAAAGATGTATTGCCCGATATAACTGAATTTGTTATCATTAAATATGATTAAAATAGTTTTACGGTAACAAAACATTAAAAAAATGACTTTTAAGAGTATTAATTAAAGTGTAGAGGAACTATATTCTACAAAACAATTTTTCCCTTCATTTTGTTAAAATTACTTTTCTTTTACTTACATTTTACAATTTTTTTAATAATTTCTACAAATGTTCAAGATTCATTAAAAACTATCTTGTACATAAAACACATAGAGCAAATATTTTTAACAAAATACAATTTTCTTGCTGTATCTCTGATTAACTAGTAAGTGAGCAAAGAATCTCTCTCTGAAAGGCGATTCTTCATATAATATAGAAGTATATAAAATTTTACGGTTTCTGGGTCTGTGTCAACCTAGAAACATGTTCTATATAAAAATAATCTGTACCTGATATGAATGTGTCTCTTATTCGAGCAATTTATCTATGCACCACAACAGCTGTAATCACAGTGATACATCAATCGGTTATCAATCACAATCAATATTTACTCAGACAATCGTAATAAATTTCTATTTTTAATGTAGCGCAACTGAAATTTATTAATAAAATGAGCGAGTGAATGTGATATTTTATGATGTAAGAGCCAGATTTGGTTATGCTGCCTCAAACGATATGAATGATCTGTAATTCTTACTTCTAGAGAGAATGAGTTTAAGTTATAATGTTTTTTTATTATTCGTAGAATATAGTACTGAAAATTTTTTCACAATTTAGAAGTTGAAAAAAGTATATTTTAACTGGATTTTAAAATTGTGCGCTTAAATTATATTACAATTAAACGCACAACATTTGTAACATGCGTATGTAATGCACGTAATGTAATATCTAAGAACTAGAATAGTAATAAAACAGGAATAATCAAAATTTTGCGTCGAGAAAAAAAATATAATGGAGATTTAAAGACTTAAAAAAAAATCTCATTGGTACTTAGCCGCGCTTAAATTATTGACGTAAATTTGATGGGGCAGAGATCAACACATAAAAGCTAGTTTAACAATTAAAAAGGGTTTGAAGTCTGTTTAATTTATACGCAGAAAAATAACTGTAAAAATTTTAAAGGAAATAAGTTCCGAAATCTATTCCTTGAATGTTGAAAAGTGTGTGTGAGAGAGAGGCATGAAAAAGTACTTCAGCTTCAATTTAAACATTGAACTAAATATTGAAAGAGAGGAAATTTTCGAAAGAATAATCTAAAAGAAAAATTTTGATAAAGAAGCCATCCTTCCTTTAAGCACATAGAAAATAAATATATATAAGAGTTTAATTTAGTATTGATCTGCATAATTTTGCCTTACTATGATTATTAATTAGGAGCGAGACAATTTCATAATATTGTCTTGTACTAAATATGATTTTTCTTAGAAAATATCTCATTAGAACATAAATTACCAATAAATCCCACATGATTAAAACATAAGTCACATTATATTTCTAATGATTAAAAACTTTAAGTAATTATATAAAATAAAATAATACTTTTAGTAAATATTAAAATAGTGTTGATATATTAAAAACATTAACCCAAAACTTTTTTTTATACTACCATTATTATTTACAACAAAATCAAATTAAACATCTTATCAGGGACTATTTTATCCATAAGAATGTAATGTAATTTATTGAATTAACATTTTAAATAGTAATTTAATATAAAAATTACTGAAACCCAATGCGATATCTTTTTTTTTGTTTTAATGTATTTTTATGTATATTCCTATATTGTATGAGGTAACTTAATCTTACATGAATTGTAGGTTAATTTGGTGGAGTAAGAATTTATATGTTCTCTCTGGAAATATTATCTCCTTGTGCTAAAAATTAATTTTAAGTGGCTCAGTAACCAATTATTTTGATATGAAATTGATAATAAATTACACTTCTTTTAATATCTTAATTTTGCTTGCTTTTCAAAATCTCTAAAATACTAACAACTATCAGACAAATTTTCTTCGCTTTTTTCACGGAAAAATTACAGGTGAAAATATCTATTATAAAGACTATTGAGAATATTCCTGTATAAAGGAAGAGAGTGAGCTAAAAAAACTAGAAGAGTCAAACTTCTATAAAAAGATATGGTTAATTTTCATGATGGATATTCACTTTCTGTTGTTAAACATCGCCTTTTTTTTTGTAGTGAACGGGTGTTCGATTGACAGCTGTTTGAAGAGCTTAGCACATTAGGGGCTAAAGAACCTAGGCAGCCGTATTTGATCCCCTCTCACCCCATTTATCTCCCTTTCTTTGATATAGTAAAACCATGGGGATGGCGGAAGTACCAGAATTTTAAAAAGTGCATTTAAAAAACCTTAAAGTGCAGTTTAATGAGTGAGGGCTAAGTATGAGAAAATATCTAAAATGTTTGCTTCCCTGCAGTAAATTTTGACAAGTGTTCTACATGTTTTAAAAACATCTAAAAAATAACGAGGAAATTTTAAAATTATGTTGTCAAACGTAATGTTTTTATTCAAGAAGTCAGGAAGTGAAAAAGTTTTAACGCTGAATACTTATCCATTACAGAGGGATCCTCAAAAATTATTTTTTTAATAATTAGATGTTAAGAAAATTATTCTTTTAGTTTAAGATTTCAAATTTTTAAAATTTTGTTGCTATAAATGTCTTAAAGAAAATAATTGAGGGGCCCTTGATTGTTAGTTTTTAAAAGCAGTTTTAAGTTACGTGATAATTTAATTCAAGCTCATTAAGAATGAAGTGTTTTTACATAGAATAAATTAAAGCGTATTTAATTAATCACATACATTGTGAAACAATTAGTTTTTTTTTGTATAAATGTTGTTTTACATCATCCCTGTAGAGATGTTATTCTAGATATTTTAAGGATGAGCGATTATTACTTTGCTGAATTATCAATAAACAAAGGTTTTTTTCAAGATGTTATTTTTCTCATCATTTTGTGTTTCACAGTCGTTGAATTCTTTCTTTAATATTTATGGTACAGTTATTTTTTACTTCCTTTATCAATATAGCAAAATGCCTTTAAGCTAATTTTGAAAATAAATACTTTATTTTGCTTATCATTCATCTTAGAATTATAGTTTATTAAAATGAAAAAAAATTTAATCCCTAATTCAAACGATTCAAATTCAAATTGAGCAAATTATTTATCTCGTCCAATCTATCTTATCAAATTCATTACATACTTGTGTGTTATAAACTCTTAAAAGAAATTCGAAAAACTTTATTTGGAAAAAGAAATGAATAATGTATCACATTTTTTATTCAAACACAATAACTACTAACCATACATCATGTATATCTTTTTGTCAGAAATTTTATTTGAAACTTTTAGAGCAATATATATATATATATATATATATATATATATATATATATGCTTTTACTCCTCATATCTTCACATTTTCATTAGAACAAAGTAACATACTTTTTTAGATTCTAATGCTTAAGAATTTCAAATACCTTTAAATATCCGAACATAAGCCAATCAGTGAATAAGTCGAGAGTGTGTTTTTGCTTCAAATATTTCCCCAAAATTAGAAACTCCGTACATAAGCTGAATAGGGGAAGGCAGGGACGTCTTAAGGCATAGGCCAACTGGGCCCGGGCCCAGGGCCTCGTTTCGTTCTTGGATAATTTTAATGGTCAAATATTATTCCCGTACATATTCTCCAAAAAACAGAATTTCAAACTACATATCAACCGCCAAAATTGACCGTTATCCATGTCTAGGCCTAATACCATAAACAATGTTTCAACTAATTTGGTCGAAATGCAGCCATCAGTCAAGCCTGGTTTGTGAGATTGTGAGTTGTGCACATTTATTTGTTTCAAATTACCCTTAGTACGAGTATTCGACAATGCATGCTATATACTGTCTATTTTTAAAAATAACATGTAAAAATCACATCACATAATTTTGCATAGAAATTCATGACCTCAAAAAGGATTTCTCTGGGCCCAGGGCCTCAAAATGTCTTAAGACGTTCCTGGGGGGGGGGGGCCTGTAATTTTCAAATACCGTATTTACTTGAATCTAAGCCACACCCCAAATTCTCAATATGTTTTTGTGAAAAAATGTTGTCTTTGATTCTAAGCCGCACCTCCGATTCTCTACACGTTTTTGAGAAAAACTTGAGTAAAAAGTTCATTGATATCCAATACGTAACACATTTAAAAAAAAATAAAATAATGAGAAATAATAAGATGTGAATAATTAATTTATTTTACCAGTTTTGAAACATTCAAATAAATATATGAAATTCTAATTACTCTGTCAGTTACATGTTTCGAAAATGATTCGTCACTCCCATTGTACCAGCTGACTTCGGAAGTGGTACCGGTGTCACCATTTTCTCACACGGTTTAGTCTTCCGTACCATAATGCAAATTTTTTTTAAGGAATGTAAAATAATTATTAAAGACTATTGGAATTTAAAAGCAACAATTATATCATTTTGCTTACGCCATCGGCGTATATTTGTTTCATCTGTGTCAAATTTTCAATGGCTGCTGCTTTGTTTCTGCTTTTTTCTGCATATAAAATTGCTTCCCTTTTCATACTCGCTTCATAAAGAACTCTTCTTGATACTGTTACCGATATCTTTAATGTTTAGGTGATTAAAAGAAAGCCTATTCACAAAAAAATTCCTAAATACGACCAAACAACGAGACTGGATATTGGAGATAAACTAAGGAATGGGATAAATCATCGAAGCAAGTGTCATGACAAGCAAGCATAATGACGGTTACAATTTTCCTTTTGAAAGGGGTGGTAATTCAACTTTCTCCGACCAACAAATATTTTGCCTTTGATTCTAAGCCATGTACAGTAGAATTAACGCTGGAAAAATGATGCGGCTTAGATTCGAGTAAATACGGTATGTCGCCAAGAGGGTAAAATGAGTAGGATATTTTCCAATAAAATTTCTGTAAAGTAAGATGCCAACAACGATAGGGGGTTATTTTTGGTAATTCTATCTGAAGCAAAGTTTTTCTCCCCCATTTATTTGTCCCTTTGTGCATTATTTGTCCTAGTCTTACTTTCTGCACCATTTTTTTGTTTTTGTTTGTATGGAAAATGGGAGGGAAGAGAAATTCATTTACGACAAGTGATCATCGACCTATGCTTCAACCCCAGGAGGAAAAACCTGCCGCATGCTGAGCATACACATACAGATATCCCAATGAGTGAATGTAAATTTTATGAACCATTCGGAAACTCGGATTCTGACACATGCTTTTAATGATTTCTGTGACTCTTGTTTTTTTTTCTTTTAGAGTCAAAGTTCCTTTAAAGTACTCGAAAAATTTAAATTTCTAGCGCAAGTGTATATGTATGTATAACGGTAAGTGTTTTTATTTTAAAAATTAAGAGAAAAAAAAAATATTTTTTTTCTCTTCTAAATAACGGGGATTTTTTTTTTTTTTTTTTATCTTAGCGGATTTATATGTTATAGCAAAACACACTTTATAATTTTAAGAAAACCTCCAGAAACTTCCGCTTTATACACTGAAATATACTGTATTAAAGATAAAACGCTGAGTTTTAGTATTGCATAATGAAGGAAAATGTGAAAAATTTAAGATAATGAAGGTCTAATTCAATAGATAAAAAAAGGAAGCAATTTCTGAAATACTTTTTTTTGTTGAATTACTTCATTTATAAACCTAATTTTATTTTTCCTGTGATCCTTTTAAAATAAGAAATAGAAATTCTTCAATTGACTAATTTGCTCTAGATCGGGTAAACTATTTACACGAATCCTTTTCAATCTGAGCTTCGATTCAATCAAGAATATCTGCAGTTAAGACTTGTTATTTGTAATTGAAAACTCTTAAAATAAATCGTTACAATTACTCAAAATGAGTTTAATTTAACATTTTAAAAATCATTTATTTTATGGTAAAATAGCACGTTATTATATTTACTTTGCACAAATCTTCATCAAAATATCTATACTATTCATTAGACCAAGGGTCAGCAGCCTACGGCACGCGTGCCACATGTGGCACGCTGTACAATTCTCAATGGCATTGTGCACTACCGAGAGAGTGAGTGAGTGAATATTAACGTCGCACTGTTCAGCTACACGAGGGCTTTTGAAAACGGACCTCGTAATTTTGAACCGTGGTCAAGTGACGAGGCCGGCACCTGAGATGGCAACCCCCTCCACTAACTACCACACCAACGGGAGGATGTTTGAGCTCTCGACAGATTTAACGTGCATCGCTCCCCTACACGGCGGGTCTTTAGTGGTACTGGGCTTGAACTCGGGACATGCCAGCCACGATCCGATACCTTAACCACTAGGCTAAAGCGGGCACTCTGCACTACCGAACAAATTTGTCAAGTTTTGAGTAGATGAAATTTGATAAATTTGTAATGGACCTAATTTGACAAACATCTTCAGAATTATGGACATTTACGAATTACGAAAAAATTAGAAACATAACTAAAAGATAAATTTACAGCTATTTTGTAAATTATTGAATGTCATTGCTGGAGAGATTTAATTATTTGAAAAGAGAAAATTGTTTATGCACTGCTATCCGCTTTTCGTTCTACTTTTCTAAGAAAAAAAATCTTTCCTCATATGAAAAATATTTCGCGTTCACAAAAAATTTGTTAAAACAACTGAATACTCAGAATCATGTCAAATTGAAAAAGTCACACATTATACCCCTGATTTTGTGATATGAAAATAGAGCGGTGCCATCATTGGGTTCGCTATAAAAAGATTTATTTATATTTTTATTTAACTACAATGAAGGGAAGCACTTATATTTTATCTTGTCTATTTCTTATTTAAATAAATATGTTTAAAAATGCATTTTGCGTAAAATTCGGTGTATAACGCGTACTCATATCTTAGAGTTGCAATTTTTAATTTTTAGATACATTCGCCGTATAACGCGCACCCCCTTGTTTATGAAGAAACCTAAAATGTACGTATGTAATGCTGGTATGTTTTGAAGTCATTTATTCAAAGTATCATCCGTGGCTCTTGAAAAAATATTACATTTCCAGAAGTACAACTCTTAAAGTTCATATGGTATGTCATATGTTTTAAATCAGGGGTGTCCAACACGCGGCCCTCCAGTACGTGAATTGCGGCCCTCCGACTCTTTTTAAAATTTTTTTTAAATATCAGGTTTTTAAAGTTTTTTCATTTTGAAATTTATCTGAGGGGAAATTTATATATATATATATATAAATCTACAATGTATTTGCCTGATACCTGTTCTTGTTTTAAAATAAATCCTTTTTGATAATAGAAACGTCCTTTAGATTAAAATAGATTTATTTTTTATCAAACAATTACATTTGATTTTTATATAATAAATAACTTTTTTAATAAATTCCGAATTGCATTATGCATATTCTTTACTATGGATGATACATGATTCTCTGTGTGTGCGACTTTCATTTCTCCTTCACCTTTTCTGTTTGGAGTGCCCAAAAAGCAAGAGGCAGTCAGAGATGTTTTTTTAAAGTTTAAAAAGTATATTCAGGGTAGTTAAGATAAAGGGCAATTTATACTAATTCGTTTGAGAATAACAGCACAGTCAAATTTTAAAAATGAGAAACGAAGGATCAATTCAAAAGGAACTCCGTAATTTTCAAGAGATAGGCAACTGAAATATTTTAAACATTATTTGATCGTTGCATTATTATATTATATAAACATTATTATATTACCTATGTTTGTATAAATGAAAAATAATGAAATCAATAATAATTCATTTTGTTTTATATTTTCTCTTCAATAAATGTTTTTTGTTTTCAAATCTGATATAAATGTACATATTTTTATGTGCGCCCGCGATATTACAATGTTTTTTCGAAGTGGTCCACAAGGTCATTCGGGTTGGACACCCCTGTTTTAAATAAACAATATTTCGGGCTGTCTAGAACAGTGATCCGCAACCCCCGGTCCGCGGACTGGTACCGGTAATTGGATCAAATGGTGCTGGGCCGCCTAAAGAATATTAAACTCTTGCCATTTTATTTAAAGTGGTGCATTTCTCTCGGATTTGCGCAACTTTCCACGGAAATCACTTTATATTCCACGTTAAATCATTTTTATTCATTTTTGGTGTAACTATATTTTATTTTAAAGGCATATTTAAATGTAACTAAATTAAAATTGTTAAATCAAACAATCTAAAATATATAAACAATCAATGTGTCCCACCCTCAGCTGGCCGCGGTAAAATTATCAAACGTTGACCGGTCCGCAGCGATAAAAAGGTTGCGGGGCACTGGTCTAGAAGACTTAATTTTTTTTCTGTGCTAATCTTTTTTTTATTTTTCAAGCTCTTATTTTTATACCCTGCGTATAACGTGCACCCAAAAATTTCGATCAAATTTGTTGAGTTAAAAATGCGCGTTATACGCCGGATTTTACGGTATGTATTCAATTTGATTATTTTAATTTTTATTGAAGAAATAGATATATTTTAGGCTGTTTATTTTTATATTAAGAAATATCTTTAAATTTGGCAAAATTTCTACATAATAAAACCGTAAATCAAAAAATTATGAACCTCTATTCTCTAACTCTGCTTGCATTATCGTGGGAATTGTATTGTTTCAAAAATATATCCTACTGTGTGGCACGTTGAATCCTATTGGTAGATTGGTTTGGCACGCCACAGCTGATAGATTGCCGACTTCTGCATTAGACATTTTTAACGAAACTTTATACAGTTAACACTTTTTTCTTTTTGTGTAATAAATTTGTAAAAATTGATTACAATTGGCAACTCCCATACAAAACATGGAAGTTAAATATTATTGAAATTTGTTGCACAGAACGATTCATTGCTTCCAAAGATCGACGAGGCAAACAGAATTTTCAGCATGTTTAATTTTCAAGCTTTTCAATAAATTGTATTTTTTTTACTTCAAATATAAACATTTTCTATTAGAAGATGCGTAGTAATGTTTATTTATATCATCATAAGTCAGTGGCGAACACAGGAATTTTTTAAGGGGGGGGGGGGCCAGAATCGAAAGTCCACCATCCTCTTATCGTGCTCCAATACGCACATATTCTTTTGATTTTGTCGATTTTCGGGAACAAAAAAAAAGTAAGAAATTAATTATTGAATAAATAATTAGCATTAATTAATTAATAAAATTAATTATTAATAACAAATACTTTATTAAATTTTATGTACTATATACTATGTACTATATGATTATAAGCAATCGATAAAAAATCAAGGGCTTTCCGGGAATATTCCTAACATAGAGATTTTGTAATTTCTTTTTTTTAAAAGAAACTTAATTGAAAATTAAAACTATTTTGATTTATGATAAGAAAAGAACAACGATTTTTCATAAACACCAACCCACATAAATAATTTCCTTTAAAATATCAAGTACTTTTTTTAAAGATGAATCTCCTTCGATTTTGATGTAAAAATGGTTTTAAGCAGATAAATAAATAACAGTCTTGATGAGGTAAAGATAAAAATTTTAAAGGAATATTCAAACATTTCTCTAGAAAAATAATTTTATGTGTATGCGAGAAAACCATGGATCTCGAATTCTGAATTTTCTAGTGAACAACACATAAAAATTCATATAATCGTCATTAATATACCAATAATGATACTTAAATTTGTCTTACTTATTATCTAAAGTCTCCCACTTAGCCATTCATTACTTGGAAATATATAACCTTAAATTTTCAAATTAATTCTGTTCTGAATAAAATATGAGTTTGAAAAGTTTTTTTGAAGATTTGAAGAGAAGGATTTTTTTTTTATCTAATTAGTAATGATGAATTGCAATAAAAACAACAAACTTCATTTTTTTCTTATCGTTTATATAACCTCGGTCTTTTTCACTTGAAGGTTTATTAGGTATCAAAAGCTTCGATTGCTAGAAAAATAATTTCCATTTAAGAATAGTTTTGAAAAACATAATAGTAATTGAAAAGAACGCAAGTAAATATAGGCTTGAAGGAGCTGAATGATTTTAAAAGATATAATGAGGTCAAAATTAATACAATTACTTTAATTTCCATTCATTTATATATTTTACAAAATTATTCCTTTTTCACCCATATTATCTTTTCTAATGCTCACAATGTATGTATGTGATTATTTTACAACTTGATGTTTATCATTCAGACTATTTCCAAGAAATTACGGAAGGCCATATATATATATATCTCAAATATTCATTTGAAATTATAAGTTTAGGAAAAAATTTTAATTTCCCAACTATGCCTATGTAAATGTCTACATATGTTCAACAAGTTTATCATTATTCAAAAGTAAAAGACACACTAGATTCTGCTACTCTACTTAATGCATATTTTATTAAGGAAATCTTTTTGTTATTCTGTTAAATATTTCCTAAAATTTGTTTACGATTTTAATGCATTTTTACTGTACTGTACACACTATACTCCAAAACAATTGGCAGTAATTTTTCTAGAAAGGTCTGAATAAACCAACTTTTAAGGAAGCACGTTATTTGTTGAGAAATATCTTTCATTGACTGTACGGGCTGCGGTCGCCCAGTGGTCAGGGTATCGGATCATGGCAGGCATATCATGAGTTCGAGCCCAGTACCACTAAAGACCCGTCGTGTAGGGCAGCGATGCACTTTAAATCTGTCGAGAGCTGAAACGTACTCCCGTTGATGTGGTGTGGTAGTTAGGAGGGGGGGGTACTAGCTCAGGCGTCGTCCACGTCACTTGACCATGGTTCAAAATTACGTGGTCCGTCGCCAAAAGCCCTTTTGTAGCTGAACGGTGCGACGTTAATATTCATTCATTCATTGATTGTACAATTGCATGTTACAATTGGTATACTAAGAGTAAGTACATGTACTTTTTACTTGAAATATGATTGAAATTTTCCTAGAGAAAAAAAAAGGTACCCGAAGCTTCATTTCAAGTAAAGTAAAATTAAATGATCTGGATAACAAAATTTGCCTATTCATCCACTTCTAATGAATACTAAGTTTAAAGTTTGATGAGCACATATCATTGGAAGCTCAGAATTAAAGAAATTTCAGAGAATCAATTTCATCGTTATACGTGGAAATAAGAAAGCGAAATAATTCAGTTACAAATCAGGTTATTGAAAAATGAATATATAGATATTTTTAAATAATGGATGAGGGAGTTATTCGCTTCTCATGATTATATTTCGAATTCATTAGAGAATGAAAAACAATAGAATTTTTAAATTAATATTATTTTTAAGTTTTTGAAACGAATATATTTCCCAATTATAAAATGAATAATTCTATTATGCCCAAATGACTTCAACGTAGCCAATGCCGGTTTATCTATTGAGTGCATGGGGTGGGCGCCCGGGGGCCCGGAAAAACCCGGATAAGCTGGACTTAACCAGGTTTTCTGGTAATAAAATTCAATCCACCAGTGCGATGGGGGCCCGTAGATCTTCTGTGACCAGGGACCAAAATTAGCTTAAATTGATACTGAACGTAGCACAATAATCGAATACAATCGCTTTAAACAAATACATATAACCACTTCAACCACTTAATTGTTTTTTAGCATTTTTTGAGTCGAAATTATAATTGACTTAACGAAAAATCGTAAATTAATGTCATTAAAACTTTTTAAAAAATAACCATTAAAATATTTACTATCTTACATGGTTTCTTGTACCATGAAATTAGTATAACTTTAATTTCATGCTTATGTTTTTAATTACTTGAATATTCCTTCAGCGAAAGAAAGAATCGGCTACAGAATAAAGTTTGGAAGCCAAAGAAAAGCAAAAACTACAATCCAGCAGTTGCAATTCAGAACTTCAAACCAGGTGTCCTGAATAGAGGAACATCTTAAACACCTTTGGCCTCGGATGCATTCAAGATCGAAAATAAAAGGCATGACCACTGATGGTTAAAGTGACCGAGACTGTCCGTCGTTTCTCTTTATATCTGCATTTAACCCGTGACGTCAGGTGGGGGAATAAAGGGGATGGGGGAATGAAAAGTGTCATCAGTGGGTATCGGGAGTAGGAGAGAGAAATCGGTGCAGGCTTCTGGGATAAATCCCTCATTTAAAAGTGCGAAAGACAACATCTGGCGACGGGCACATTATAAAATCCAATTCTGTGTCGCAGACTTTAAGTAGGGCGGGGAAGACACAGATACAGGAGGTGGAATAGTGTGAAGGAGTACTGGAAGAGAGACCGTTTTTAAACTTGCGAAATGTGTCGCTTACTGGTGAGAGAGGGGGGTTAGAATAACCCGTGTTCACATCAGACAGACTTACAAATGCACTTGGAAGAAGTGTTTTCATTCTTTTCGCTGAATATTTTAGACCCCCCTCTCTTACTGCCACCCGTTTTCTTTTTTGGTACATTCGCAGAACTTTTGTTCCCCCCTTTGGGAAATTTTCCGTTCGGGTGAGAAAAGGGGGTTTAAATAAACTTTTCCTTAAAGTTTCCCCTTTTTGGCTTTTTTTTTTTTCCTTCCCCGAAAAGGGGAAAACCCCAAAGGGAGGGTTTTTTTTTCATTTTTTCCCCCCTTTTGGGGGTTTTTTAATTTTTGATTCTGAAAATACGATTTAAAAACAGTTTGGGCCTTTTTTACCTTTTTATTTTTACCCTTGGGAGGAAAAAGGGAAATTTTGGAAAAAAGGGAAAGGGGGTTTCAAAGTTCTTTTCTTTTAAAGAAAATTTTTAAAAACAAAATTTGCTGTTAAAAAATTTGGGGCTGTTCATCAAAATTTTATTTATTTTTGGGGAAAAAATTTTTAAATTTTAAAACCTGAAGTTTTTTTTTAAAGTTTAAAATCAAAATTCAAAATTACTTTCCCCCTTTAATTGGAAAAAATTTAAATTTTTTGTTTTATGCCCAAGTTTTTTTGAACATTCTTTTCCTTTTTAAAATTTTGAAAATCAAATGTTTTCCCCTCTTTTTATTTTTTAAAAAAAGGGGTAATTTTCCCTTAAATTTTAAATTTTGGGTTAACGTAGAGGGGTTCATAATTCTACAATTATCTGGGCATTTCAATTTTTAGGAGAAAATGAGTTAATTGTTAACTAGTTTATAACAGTGGTTCCCAAAGTGATCCCAACGGACCCCCATGGATTCCCGATATTGTTCAGGGGGTCTGTAGAATATTAAAATTCGTTTGGGGATCTCTAGTGAATGCTAAGGGTTCTTGGAAGGTTTAATATAAAATTCTAAAAAATTAGATCCATTTTTATTTTGATTGAAATTTTAAAAAAATAATAATAATAATTCACTTGGATATTTCCGACTGCGTATTGAACCCTTTTGTGCGGGGCTAACTTAGATCCCAAACACAGATGAATCCATACTAATACAGGAGCATCTTATTGAAATGTCCACAAATGAGGGACTTAAACCAATGTGTGTTTGAACAAAGATACTACAAATTCTGGTGACAAAACAGATACCAATTTTATATCCTGCATTATAGGTTGTACAAAAGTTGTTGACTACTTTTCCATTTTCCAATTTAGTAGAACGTGGATTCAGTGCCTTAAAAAACCTCTCTCTCTCTCTCTCTCATCACACACAAAAAAGAAACCGACTAAAAACTAGAGCTCGTGAGGATTTGTGGTTGCTACTCACAGAAATTGAGACGGACATAAATACACTCATAACATTTCATCAAGTTCATGCAAGTCATTAATTTTTTAAAATTTTATTTTAAACAAAAGTTGTAATTTTAAACAAAAGTTGTAATGTTTCAATTTTTCAATAAATACTTCAACAAAATGATTTTTTTAAATTTGTAATTTTTATACTATGCATTTATATAGCTTTTTTACTTGGGAAAGTTTTGAAATTAAAAAGGGGTCCGTGGACATGTTATGATTATAAAACGGTTCCTTGGGCAAGTTTTGACTATAAAATGGTTTATTGTAATCCTTTCTTTCGGTTGATATTTATTCCAATATTTCAAAAATAAGTAAGTTTAAACCTGGAAAATAAGGGCACATTTAAGCAAATACCCATATTACTCGTAATTGTTTTGAGTTGGTGCATTCATACTGTTGCGTTGGCAATGCTCAAGTGTCATGGAGACTGTGCGATTTGTTTGTGTTGTTGTATGATTCAAACAGATGTGCAAACAGACCATTACTAATGAAAGTACAACTGCCTGATACTTCAAATTGGGGAGGTTGTTATCTATTTTAGTTATCTTATTTAAGATTTAACATGCAAAATTAATTAATTTTACATGAAACCTTTAAATGGTTGTAATCTTATTTGAGTGCAGTATCTGTGGGTGGGAGCGGGTGGTTTCATTCTTTTTCCCTTCGAAAAAAATTTTAATGCCAACTTTAAAAAGTAACTAGAGCAGTTTTTTCTAAAACTGTGGGGCGGGGGAATTAACCCTTTTACGGGGGGGGCGCGGCATATCAAAAAAATAAAAGTTTTAAAAAAATAATTAATTTACGGGAATGAATTAAAACAAAATATTTTGCAGACATAGTAAAAATGCATTTTTACTTTGATATTTTATAGGCGATAAAGGTCATCCCCAAAAAAAAAAACTTCTTCAATACCTAATTAGCTATCTATGAAAAAAAAACCAAATAAAAAACTTTTATTTTATTTGTTGAAAATCTCATGATAAAGTGATTTTTACTCTTTTCAAAAAACAAACCCCAAAACCCAGAATCAAAAAAATTTAGGAACATAAAAAATTCATCACTGTGGTTTTTTTTTGAAAACTGAACTTATAGCTGTAATTGTTTTGCTGATAATCTGTTTGACCTTCTAAGTTTTTTTTTTAAGTTAGTTATGCCCCCTCTCTTATGTGTTTGTTTCTCTTTTGGGGAAGGGAAGTAATGTTTTTTATTTCTGTGTTCCCTTTTTTTTCCCCATGAAAAAAGATTTTTTAAGGGGATATTTGGAAAATCAGGGAGAGCATTTTTGAAGGATTATTTGGGCCAAGATTTTTAACCCCGGAAATGGTCGCGGGGGGCTACAGATCACAAACTCATTAATTCTGGAAAACTGTTTATTTGTTACCAAAAAAAAAAAAATTGAAAAGTTCTGGAAAGTAGGTAAGTTTATTTTCTCTTAATTAAATTATTCCCCAAATCACGTTTTTGTATCGTGTAAAAATAAAATAATTATAAAAAAAAAAGGTTTGGGGGTGACTTCCCCCCCGGTGAATAAATAGAGTGTTTTGTTTGCCCCGGGGTTTTAAAATTTTGAATTTTTCCCGTTTAAATTTTAAAAAAGTAACATTGTTATTTTTCTTTTGGAATTTTATATTTTTTTTCATTGTTTAACATTTAATTCAAAAATGCTAATTCTTGGGCTTAAAATTACAGAGAGAGAGAGGGATTCGCTTAAAACAAATTTTATAATATGAGCTTCTTTTTAAAAAAATTTTTTAACTTTTTTCGTAAACATTGCCCGGCATTTGGGTTTACTCTCCTGAAAATTTCAGCTATTTTTTTTATAAAGGATTTTTTATTTTTTTTAAAAATAAACTTTTCAAAAAGAGCGGGACTTAAACGGGAAAATTTTTTAATATACCCAGTGCTGCACAAAGGTATTTTTATAACTAATTTATAAATACTAAATTAAGAGCAATTTTAAATTTAAAAGTTTTAAAGGGCTTCCATGGGCTTTTCGGGGAGGAAAAAATTTTCAAAAGGGAAAGGGTTTTCGATTAGAAAATTTACACTCTGAAATTTTTTTATATTTGGGTGAGATCTATATTTTGTCTTAAAAACAGCCAAACCCCATTTTTCAATCTGTTCCAATTTTAAAAAATTTGAAAAAAAATAAAATATATATTACTTAAAAGTTGCATATATAAAATTTAATATACTTTTTATTAATTTGTACGGGTTTTTAATTAAGATCGTTTTGTAGCCTTTTTGCCCTCAAAGTGCAAAAAATTATTGCATTCAATACATTATTTATAAGGGGCCGATAAAAAATTTTGATTGAAAATGGGTGGTATTGAAAGTTTGAGAAGCACTGCACTAGAGCAAATATGGTCAGTGAAATTAAGGGTAATAGGGCATATCAAACCCTGTAATGCTTTTCAACCCCCACTCCTGGGAAACCCTCTTCTGTCCCAAACGTCTTTTAGGTTTTTTTTCCTTCCCCAAACCTCTTCCCTTTTTTATTTAGGCCTTTCAGCAGCGCATGGGGTTTATCTATTGCTTTCCCGGGAACCCCCAGTCAGCAACATTATTTCTGGAGGAGTTGAGTCCAATTCTAACATTGAAAGAAACCTGCGAAAATCACGGGGGACGGGAAGAATGTTTCAAGGGGAGCTTAGGGGCAGAAGGGGTTTGGCTTCTACAACAAGTTTTCCAAAAAGGGGGTCAAGAGAGGAAAAGGGGAAAAAGTCAAACAAAAGCAAATGCCAGCAAACAGAATGCATCCTGCATTTGTCCTGTTTGTGGTGTAAACTATTATGATGAAAATCATGGACAGTAATGGGTGCAATGTTGTGGTTCTTATTTACCCTAGTTTCATGAGGAATGTGTCGAGTTAGAAGATGACTCCTTCTATTGTAATGAGTGTAGCGTATGATACAAGGGCTAGTCCTCATTAAATGTTGTTTTTCTTTAAGTCCGTGATAATTTGTGTTAATTTAATAGTTTATCTGATTTTAACCATTTAATTATAAATAAAAACGGATATTTTTTTGTGGTACAATTTGTTCAATATAACAAAGGTTTTAAATTTACTTCTTATAGCTTGCCAAACATGTAATTTGTGTAAAAATGCATTTCTGTTTTATAAGGTAGAAAATGGAGTTTTCAAATTTTTTTTTAAAGTAAACCTGTTTGTTTAAAATTTTTATAGTACCTAAAGTTTTAGTCAAATATGAGCAAAAATGCGGGGAAAATTTATTTGGAGCTTTTTTATTACACAAACAAAAAAAGAGTTAAATTTTTTTATACAATTATAAAGATCATACTCTAAAGTTTGAAATATATTAATTTCGGAGAAATGGAAAGTATTTTAGAGTAATATATTTTCAATTAAGTATTTTGGTGTTCATATTTGTCAAGTTTACCCTATACATAAGCTATTAAGATTTGAACAAAATAACCTTGTATTTCTCTTGAGATTGAATTTTATTCAATTGTTAATTCCTTGATTTTTTTGTATTTAAAATATATTATTGTAGGGAAAAAAACATGCCATATACTAAATTCTTAATACATAGAATATAGCGAAGCATTTGTGACCTGAAATATTAAACAATTTAATAGTAAAAAGAGTATTAGCAAGAAAAAACACATAAAAATGTTATATTTTTCCTATTTAATAATTAAAAAAACTTTTATTTGAAATTATTGATTTAACTAAAACCATTTTAAGGAGAAAAATTTTAAAAATTTCTTTTTTAATAAATGGGAAATTTTTTGGAATAAAATCTATTTTTTCAAAAAATTAAATTTTTCTTTTAAAGATTGGAATTAAAACTTTTTGGGAATTTAAAAATGGTTTTCTCCTTTAAATTTACTCAACCGTCTTTTTTTTTTGAAAACCCGGGTTTTTTGTTTTAAAAAATAAATTTTAAATTTTTTCTTTTCCCAATTTTAAAAATTTTTAATTTTTTTTTTGAATAACTTTTTTCTTGGGGAAAAATTTTAAAAATAAACTCTTTTTAAATTTAATCCAAATATTAAAATTTTTAAATTTTTTTAACCGGGGAAAATTTTTTAAAAGCAAAATTTTTGTTAGAAATTTTATTTTTTAAAAAATCAATATAAAGGGAAAAATTATTACCATCTTTAAACCCGTCCCCTTTTATTTGGGGAACATGGTTTTTTGAACTTTTGGGTTTTTTAGAAATGAAACTATTTAATTTTAAAACAGTTATGTATTTCGGGGGAAAATTTTTTGTATCCCAATTAATTTTTAAAGGGGGAACCAATTGTTGTTTTTTTTTAACTAAAAATAAAAATTTAAGTTTAAGTAATTTAAAAATTTTTTGAATAATTTTTTAATTTTTTAATTTTAAATTTTTAAAGTTTTTTTCTTTTTAACCCTACCGGGGCAAAAATTTGGGAAAAAACAAATTTTATCAAAATATAACCTTTTTTAAAAAAGGAAAAACAAAGGGAAAATTTTTTTCTTTTAAATTTTTAAAACCCTTTTGGGAATTTTTTTTTAAAATTTTTTGGGTAGATGGGTAAATCATAAATCTAATTGTGGTTTTTATTTTGGGAATTTTAAATTTAAAATTTCTTTGTTGGCAAAAAAAAGGAAATTAAAAGCCTTTCCAAAAGTAAGGGTTTAGGAAACCCAATTTTTAAAGGGGATCAAAAGGTAAAATTTTGGAAATTGGGAAAAGGGGTTATAAGAAAAGTTCAGGAATTCAAATTTTCTGAAACCATTACCCTTTCCAATGATTTAATAGAGAATTTTGAATTATTCTGATAATTTTTTGTAATATATTAAAACTTTCCTTTGCTTTTTGTTTGTAAATGTTTTTCTTTTTAATCACCCCCAAAACGAGGCCCCCAAAAGTTTTAACCAAACTAGGGGATCTTTTTAAAATACTTTGCGCTTTCAAAATTAGAAAACTAAAAAGGAAAGGTTTTTTCAAAAAATCAAATTTTGGGACTTTTTAAAATTTAAAAAAATTGGATAGGAAGGGTACCTTCCAAATTTTAATCTTTGTTGGGCCTTTTTTTTTCCCGTTTAAAATTTAAAAAACTTTTCCCAAAATCTGAAAAAGGGCCTTGGATGTTGGGTTAAAAACAGATGTTAAGAAAATTTCGAAGGAAAAAATTTTTTGGCCCGGAGTTTAAAAAGAAAAATTTTAATTTTTCCCCAAATGGGGTTTCCAGAATTTAAAAAACCAAAGGTTAAAAGGCGGTTTTCCAATACCCCAAAACCAAAAAATTTTAAAGTTTCCAAGTGGAAACCCTCAGAAAGGGGTTGGGGGGAAAATTTTAGCTAAAACCCGGGTTTCCCCAAAAACCCAAAAGTTTGGGGGAATGGTTTTTTGGGCCCAAAACTCAAACGGTGGGGCCCTTGGAACAATGTGAAGGGTTTTTAAAACCCCCAACTCTAGAACAAAAGACAACGTCTGGATGTTGGGTTAATCCGCACTGCAGATCAGTAAGGAGATTCGAGGAAAGCCAATCCAGAGCGGAGTTAACAAGATTGCTCAATATGTCCCGAAGTGTAGTTTCCAGATTATAGAACAAGTTACAGGACAGTATCAATATCTAGAAGACCAGTTACAGTTCCTCCAAGTGCCACCTCAAGCTACGAGGACCACTGAACTAAACTCAGTTGCGCAACAGCCCATGTGGGCCAATGCCTACTGAGCCTATCTCAATTTACGTGACCTTACGCGTTGGGGTGCATGTGAAGATGTTTCGGTCGAAGGGTCAGCCTGACGCAAAACGAGGACCACTATTAGATTTTAACAGCTAGACGTAATAAAGGGACGATAGCTTTATAACTCGCAAATGATCGTCTCGCTGCTTCTGCTATTTCAGTTTCAATGTATACTGTTTACCGAAGACTAAATGAGGCAAGGCTTTATTTCAGGAGACCAATGATGGCATCCCGCTCACCCTAGGTCACATATGTGAGCCACATGACATAGTGCCAACAATATCATCCGTGTACTAGGAAGCAGTGATCTTGCGTTTTCTGTACTTATAAGTCAAGATTTAGTCTGAGCACTGATTTTCGACGTGTTCACATATGGAGAGGACCAGAGACGTAGAACCCTCCCTCCAACATCATGAAGATGGATTCCTATGGATGTTGTGGTGGGATAACATGATGTTGGATAGAAAAACAGAATTGAATGCCTTTTAAGTAGGTACCTTGACTGCTCTGACGTATTGGAATGAGAGAGAAATATGTGAGATTTTTCCGAGTGGCAGTTGGCATCCAGTTAATTTTAATAAACCATAACGCTCATTCACACAGGTCTTGGTTGGTCTACTAATACCCCCAAAACCAAAGGATATTCTGTGGAGGAAGTGGGTGGTCTAATCTTTGGATACGAATCCCGTGGAACATGTTTAAGAGGCTCTTGGCTGAACGATTGTAGCTCACCAGGTTCTCCCAGAACATTTCCAAAACTAAGAAGCTTTGAAGGAGGGAATGAGATTTATTGTCCCAA
This sequence comes from Trichonephila inaurata madagascariensis, assembly GCA_019973955.1. Lineage (NCBI taxonomy): Eukaryota > Metazoa > Arthropoda > Arachnida > Araneae > Nephilidae > Trichonephila > Trichonephila inaurata. The sequence continues at coordinate 337,407 of BMAV01011023.1, forward strand.
GATCTCATAAACAGGATGAGAGTTCTTTAAGAGAGACATTACCGTCAGACGCGATCATACTCCAGTTGAAATCCTTCAAAAATGCCATCTTGTTGTATCAAATTTAGTCTATTATGATTTCATGAACATAAATTATAGTCATAAGCGAGTACCATTATCACCTATTTAGTAATACTTTTGAGTATTTATTTCGTACCAAATTTCCCTTGAATTGGTTCTATAGCCTTAGATAAGTCCACGAAAATGTGTATGTTTGTTCAGTTTTTCACACCGATATATTAAAGTGCAAAAGCAAATACAACAACAAAAAAAAATAAATAAATGTAGTTTAAAAACTAAAAAAACATCCTTTTATTGTAAGATCGAACTAAAAAATGAAAAATAAACTATTGTTTACAAAACTAAAAAACACACTTTTTAATCGAACTAAAAAGTAAAAAAATAAAATAATTCGTGGGGTGTTTTGTATTACTCTTTTACTCTAACTCATCATTTCGGCATAGAACTAGTAAGAAATTATAACAATTGATATCGAGCACCCCACGCTTTTACTGCAATGACATTCATTTCCTCGTTTATAATTTTATTCTTTTATTAATAAATATATATATTTTTTCTTATTTTTTTAGTTCGATTAACCATAAAAGCGTGTTTTTTAGTTTTTTCAAAGTATAATTTATTTTTCCTAAATCGTGAAAGAAATTTAGTTCATTTTTAATCTCCACCAACATCTTCCTAGATTCCCTAGTAGTACCAGAATGCTCTCCCCCAAAGCGATAAAAATGTAAAGTGCCCACCTAGTGGATCACTTCTGGCGCAGTCATCAGGAAATCAGTAATCAAACGGGAACCTACTTATGTCAAATCAATTCATTCAAAGCGGGATCTATTCAACTGCAGCCAACATCACGTATGATATCCAACAAAGCAATAATCTTCTCCGGAGCCGGACCCCTCGGGAGCCTTTCATATGAAAATTTCATTAGCGTTAAGCACGGCACTGGCATGGAAGCAATTGGTTTGAATTGGCGAGAATTTCAGATTTAACAGACGCAACAATGCCTTATCATGCGACCGAAACGCAGTTTAGATCATTTAGGATGATTCCCTTTGTTATTGACAGTGAGAGTGTCGATGTTTACAGTTAATTTTAAGCTTCATTACAGACGCGTCCCAATATTTTACTCGAGTTGAAATGAAGTTCTCGTAAGTGCATAGATTGAGTCTCCCTTGATGAGTAATTTATTCTAGTCTAAATATACACATAGGTATAGCTTTGTGTAATCCATTGAAATTTCTGTAAAGGGTACTTCGCGATATCGGAATTGAATTGTTTTTAGAAATTCATGTTATGACTATGATACCATGTTCAAGAAAGGTATTTATGACATGTTTTTGACTGCTGATTCAGAATTAACCTGTGATAATATTATTATTAAGTGCTATGTGATTGGTTATGAAAAATTGGAAGCTATACTGAAAATAGCTGTTTACGGAAAAAATTGCTTATCACTCAGTTTGGAGAGAATCAAGTGTCATTTGGTTGCTAATAGTTGTTTCCGGTTAAAAATGTACTTTTCTGTACTTCCGATTTTAATTTGCTTTTATTTAAGCTATTACAATATTTGGGTTCAATTATAACACCTAGAAATTATTTGAATCAGCTGTATTTACTATTGACCGACATATTTTACGATTATCCAAACATTCTGTGAATTTTGTTTAAAAATACATATTTTAAGGCTGTCTTCGGCTAATGTTAAAAAATAGGGACCAAATTCGGAATATTTTTTCAGATATAAAAGTACTCAAACGTTAATATTATATTCTGACCACTATCCTGTAGAGAATCACTTATTTTATCACACTACTCATTTTTATCCGAGTTGACACATTTTTTCTTTTATAAAATGTGTTTCGCATTTTTCCCCTATACCGTAATGCTAATTGAGCAGTAGCGCACACAGGAATTTTCAAGGGGGTCCGGGGTCGAAAGTTCACCATTCTTGTATCATACTCCTTTTGATTTTGTCGATTTTCGGGGAAAAAACACAGTAAAAAACAAATTATTGAATAAATAATTAGCATTAATTAATAAAATTAATCATTAATAACAAAAACTTAATTAAATTTACGTACTATATACTTAGAATTATAATCAATCGGGAAAAGTATCAAGGGCTTTGGGGGGAGGGGGTCCGGACCCCCGTGTTGCCCACTGTAATTGAGCTATCCCTTTACATGTTAAAAGGAAAAACTAATTATTTATTAAATATTTTGAAATTTTAAAAACACTATATTGTAAGCAAATACGTGAGTTACAATGTCACAAATTTTTATAAAAATAAAAGTATTTTTTCTGTCTGAAAATGTGCTTCGCGTCAAGTTCACGCTCTCGTACATATGGCGAAAACAGCCTTAATATATATTAAAAGAAAAGTATGTCAATCAATACATATTTAATAAAATCAAATTACAAAAAATATAGATTTATATTTTATAAATTGTTTTTCTTGGAGAATAATTTTGTATTTAATGATACTCTCTGATTTTCAAGATAACGTAAGGAAATGTTGATAATTTTCTTTTCCTTTGTCCTAAATTTTATTTTCATTCATTTAATAGTATCACTTAAGCCTTATTTAAAATTGAGGAAAATTACAATAACTGAAAACGTATTCAAGTAATCTATTATGAAATGAATTCTTTTCATCAATATAATCGTTTCTTGAAAACTTTTTCCGGTTATTCGGCATTTTATTTAAGATGCCTCATTTTCAATTGATATCTCATAAAAGTTAAGCACTTTATTTGTAATGAAAGTTATTTTTAATTTCTTTAAAAATAATATCTCTAAAAAGGACCCTTGTGTGTGTATATTTCAAGAACTAATGTTTGCCGAAATTCTCACGACACCAGTGAATGTATAAAGCATGCGAATGTCAAATCTAGCTATTAAAAAGAAATGTTACAAATATTGTTAAGATAATATATTAAGAATCTAATACTATGAGTAAAATAATTTAATAATTCTAAAATTCAGTGAAAAACAATGATGAACTTAAGAGTTTTTTTTCCTTTATTTCACCAAAATATCTTGAACGCAAAGAAAATTTTAACTATCTAACTATACGCGTAGAGAATCGTATAGTTAGAATTTGAAGCATATTTACATCTTTACAATACCGTGAAGGAATCATAAATACTTTTCAATAATTTTTACTGCAATTAAATTGATTGATCATTTTTTCCTTCCTGCTTTAAATAATTGCCTTATTTTTACTAAAAATAAATCACGAAATAAATTTTTCCGAATTCTACATCGAAAAATGTTAATAAAAGATTGTCCTGTCGAACTAGAAAAGTATAGATAATTCATAACAAAACTTAAAAATTAAGGAACATTATCGTAATTATTACTTTGTCATTGTATGTGCATATCTTTAAATACTCATGTTTGTGTACATCTTATTGATCGTTGGTAAATGTGAATATGAAGAATATTTTTTTTCTTTTACAATCATATACACAATTTTTAACTGTGAATTTAATAAGTTTTTCTGTTCGGTACTTAATTATGAGAAGAAAATGTAAGCCAATGCAATAACTAAGTTATTTATGTAATTAATTTAATTTTGAGTATAAAGGCAGATGTATAATTTCGGTGTATATTTTATATGATATATTTTGTAAATAAGTACAATATAGTTAAATATTTCCTATTCATTCAAAAGCCTAAAAAAATTGAAGAGGTTTTATGATAATTTATATTAAAATCTACATAGGAATCTACAATGAAATTATTAAGTTTTTTTTTTTTGATTTAGCTTATTGTATAAGTATGTGTGATTAACTAATATTTCTTGAAAATATTTCTAAGTCAATGTTTTATTTTGTATTGGGTTCTGTTTGTAAATCTTTTCTTTATAATTCTCTTCGAAGAGATTGGAACAATATTAAATTAACACTTTTTTAAATCAATAGGAAATAATAACAATAATAATGAGATAAGAAACAAAAGATTTATTTGTTTATACAAAAGCATGTTTTTTAATAAAAAAAATTAAACATAAGTACGAAAAAACAGCTTTACAACAGAAATAATAAATACAATGATTCAAACTCCACTAACCCTTAGAAAATGTTTTAATCAAATACTGTTAGTGAAGATCAGTTTTCATAATTTAACATACAACTGATTTCACAAGAAATTTTTAACACTCATTTCGACAAACTTTAAAACGTATATTTCATAGACTTTTTTTAGTAACTTCGGAAGTCTAAACTCCGCGATGAACAATTTTTTAATCCCATTTTAATTGTAATTAATTAATTATTACGTTTTCAAATTTAAATTTAAACTTAAAATACTGAATTACACCTTTTTAAATATTAAAAATTATAATTTTAACAGTTTTAAAAAATAAATTTCTTTACGAAACAGCTCAGGATAATTAATTATTTTCCTACATTTGAATTCCGTTGCAATAACAATTCACAAAATGGTGTATTCACAACCAAAATATAAATCAAGCTCCATAACATTGTTTAAATATTTCTTGATATAGCAAATACTTCGAAATAGAATAATGCCTTCCATCGTACACTCCTTATTACCAAACATAAACGCTAAAATATTCATCATCCTTTTATTTTGAAGCTCTAATCTTTCCGAAGAATCTCCCTAATAACTTAAAAATAACTATAATAAACAATCCGAATCCACGCTACAGGCGATCTCTGGCACAACCAGCCTTCTTTGCATCAATAATTAATGGCATGGAATTTTCAGCAAGTGCAATCCTTCGAACAATAGCAGTCGTAGGCTGGCTGTGCCCGTTGATGAAATAATCGTTCGGCATCGACATCTGTTCCCTCCAATCCGAGGACGAAAATGCGCGAGGACGGTAGGACGGAATTAAATAACCATTTGAAAACAATTTGCATCGGCTGTTCTATTGACACGGACATTAGAGCACTTCAGCGATCGGTCGGTAAGCCAAGACTGAAGCAGGGGTGGGTACTTGGACTCACTGGTGGGTCATTAGCGGGGGTGGGTCGGAGCTTTCGTGATTCATCGTTCTTTCTTTCACATTTGGCCCCCATCACAAAAGCTTCCCGCGTCCATTTTTGGCAGGGCCTTCCTTCCATGCATTTTCTTCTTTGCGTCTTTTTAGGGATTTTTTCCCCCCCTTCGTTTTCTTTCTTGACCCCAGTTTGACCGACAAGGAGTAATAGTAGGCAGGGCGGCATGTATAATGGATTCTTCTGAATTTTCCAAGGATTCCAAAGACTTTTAGGCAAAATGTGTGCATGGGATTCCAGGTATGAGATTTGATGGTTTTGTGATGAAATGTGTTTCAATGATTGATGTATGTATAAAAAATGAATATAGTGTTTTGCTTTTCAAATTTTATTCTACTTTCATTTATAAAGGATGTCTGGAAATTTGAGCAAGTGTTCAGTAGAAGGAAGTATATATAAATCATATAAAACTATATAAATGCTGAAATAGACATGAATTTTTGCTGAAAATATATCTGTTAGGCACAATTTTAGCTGTGCTTCTTCATACCAGAGGTAAAGATTTCCTTAAAAAAATATTGGAATTCAGTTATTATAGGTTCACTCATTATATTTTTAGCATATTTGTGAGAATCATTATCATAACTCACAGTAACTACTAAATAAAAAAATAATTGTTAACAATTATATATAAATTCACACTAAGTCTCTTTGTAATATCTTTTTTAAAATCCTTAAGGATACTGAGAGAGAATCAGTCATAAAATTTAAATTCTACATATAGCTAGGGAAAAAAAGGTATCTAATATTACACTTTAGAATTAGGCAATTACAGGTTTCAATTAATAACTGTAAATCACCTTTATAACTTTTTTATTCAAGTAAAATAAATTAGAACAAAATTTTAAAGAGTTATATATATAAATATAGCCAATAATGGATGGTATGAATGTAACGAATTTCTATGACTTGATTCTGGGGATACTCTTACTACTTTAGAAAACTACAAGTATCTTCTAAAGAAAGCTTCAAAACTAATATGAAATGTGCTAAAAATTTACACTGATAGTAAAATAATTCTATTGAACATAGATTTATAACTTAAAATGAAATTTTCTGAATTTCTTAGGATCTTTATAATTGTCTCTTATTTATCGACCTCAGTGAGTTAATAACACAGACCTAAACAAAAAGAAATAATTGCACTAATGGAATTGATTATGGATCTTTTTGAAGAACTTAATCACTTCATGTTCCTAAATTCTTATGAATAAATTTTGGTTTTGGGAGTCTTTCTAAAGACATACTATTTTTAAAAAGACTTAACATCTAACAAAATAAAAATTACGTTAAATTAGTTACCCATTTAGAAAAAAAGCCTGAAAATTGTTAGAAATTACAAACATAAAATTTATGGAAACTCGTAGCGAAAGTTTATTAGTTCTCCAGTTTTGCTTAAAAAATTAATCCTGTTTTTAACGCAAACCATGATTTACATTTATTGATACACAGATAGCAAAGACAGTACGTAATTGAAGTAATTTTTATACTAATAAAAAGTTATTTTAAAATATCATAAATGACTAATATAATTAAAAAAAAGAGATTACACACACACAAAGTTACATAAGCAAGTACTTACATTTGCATATTTGATTTATGATTAAAATGTTCTGATCATTTCTAGGTGGTAATTAAATAATGCAAAGTCATAATTGAAGTAAATATACATTTAAAATTATTTTCCTTCACAGAAGTCTGTGTAGATTATCGAGATCTTTTCTAACTTATTGATATCCGAAAAATTTGTAAATGTAACTTATGTAATTATTCGTTAAAATTACCTTAACAGTTTTAAAATTTTGTATTTTATTGATTTAATATGTAATTTATATATAAGCAACAAATGTATGTACAAAAATATAATAAATATACTAGAAATTACGAAAATTAAAAGGCTTTTTTCCTTTTCCAGGGTTGTTTATTGTGTTAGAGGCATTCAATGACATTCTATGAGAAAACGGAATTCAATGACAACTTGCCATTCTGCCTTATTTTCCTATCAGTTATTACAACACAAGTGAGTCACTTTCATAAAATTTAAAATTGCAGAATAATCAGTACAAATTTTTTAAAATTAAGAATACAATACTATTGTTGTACAAAGTTAATTAAATGGCACATTTTGTAACAGTAAATGGACATTTTTTGTAACGGATGTTCAACGGAGATTATTACCAATTCACAAATTTGTGGAATTATTTTTATTATGTTGTTTAAAAGAAAATATCAGTGAGAAATATTTTTTAAAAAGCATAAAAATAGCTAAACTATGAATTTGGTGTATTATTCTTGTTTTTTAAAAATTGTATAACATCCAATATACATCATATTGAGTCAATTTTTGAAAATTAAACTCAATACAATTCTTGATCTTTTAGTGAAGTTAGCCAATTTGGTTTTCAACTTTATATACGTGTGCGAATGTATTGTATAGTTTTTAAGTGTACTATATTCTATTATTATTTCAAAAAAAATTTTGAAATGGCTTTTTGGGACAACAATGTGAGATATTTTTTAGTTAACATAAACCGAAAATAAAAGGTAAAAAAAAAAAACTTCTAATTAAGTAAGAATTTGCTTAGCAATAAAAAATAGTCTTTCTAGATAGTAAAATAGGTGATTCGCACTACCAACTATAATATAAATTAAGACATTATAAATAAAATATTTTAATTACGTACTTACTCTATTGTAAATTTACATGAATGAATTAAAATTGATTTAAATGAAATTTTCTATACAATTTGTATTTTGTTAATGTAGAAGTTTTATTACCCTAAAGATTTTAATGAAATCGTTCTCTTTGAGAATGAATTTATAGTAATCTTGTTAAAGCTTTATTTTTTTTTCAAACCTAAAGCATTATTTTTTCACCCCTAAAAGATTAGGAATCGAAGTTTTACTAGTTTTTCCAAATTTAAAAAGACATTTAGTTTCATTTTTCTTTTTAAAAACACCACTAACAAATTTTATAAAATTTTGCATTCTGAAATTAAAATTCGTTGTTATCAATGGCAACATAAAAAGGAATAGTTAGAAAAATGATTAAATAATTTAATTTCAAACCCAGTGTGCCAACATTGCAAAGAAGAAAAAATTGGTTACATTTTTTAAATATAGCTCATTTACCCAAGATATTAGAATCACCTTATTTGTATACCCACGTATAAGTGGCATAATTTAAAATTTAAGAACTTTAAAAATTAGTTCTATTTGATAAAATTTATAATAATAATTTGATTTAATTAATAATTCTCACACTAAATCACTTTTACGAGGTCAGACCTCAGAATTTGAACCTCAATTAACTGACGAAGACGACACCTGAGCTAGAACCTCCCCTCCAAACTACCACACCACGCCAAAAGGAGGACTTTAAGCCTTGACAGATTTAACGTGCATCAGCCCTTCTACTCAAGGTCACTTCCCCTCTTGAAGATCCATCACGAAAAGCAATCGTGTTGCTTCAGAGTGCGGGGCGAATAAAAATAAAATCAAACCAAGGTAATAAGTAGCAACGAAAGTCTAACCAATCAGATGTCTTTGAGGAAGAACTGAATTAGTTACTGATTCATAACTGAGCTCAGTAGCGCAACAGCCCATGAGAGCCAAGGCCTGCTGTGCCTATCTCTGTTTACGTGACCTTAGGCGCTGGGGTGCATGTGCAGATGTTTCGGTCAAGTGGTCAGTCAGACGTGAACAGTGTTGCCAGATCGCGTGATTTTTCGCGAAATTTGCTACCTTTGAAAACTTTCCGCTACTTTTTTTTATTCTATTTCTACTTCGCGAATTTTACGCTACTTCACTTGATGATCCCGCTACTTTTTGCTACTTTCAACCACACATAAAAGTATTGGATCAAGTTCGAAAAAATGAATTATTTGGGAAAAATCACCCAAAAAAAATTTGGTGAATTTAGTCGACAATGAAATCATGGGGAAACTCCAAAGCGACACGGAACGCTGTAGGAAGTTGATTTTGGATATGTCTTTTTGAATAAACTGACAAGCAAAAGTAAAATAATTTCCCCAGAATCTACAAAAGAAATCTATGAAAGATGTCATAATTTTCTCAAGACTTCATGTAAGTAACTTTATACCGAACCACTTCAAATTATGTAACTTTAAAAAATATAAATAGATTTTCACCTGAAATTTTTTTAAAATTCAAATCATTCCTCATTTTATATGATCTGCCTTTAGAATTAGCAGACCAATCTAAATAGGATGTTCTGGAAAATCAATTGAGACATATTTTTAACATACCGTTGAAAGATGATTTTCATTCAGAATCTTAAATGATGGAGCATTATTTTGGTGTTAAATTTTAATATAAAAGACGCAGTGGAAAGTCCGTTTTTAAGAGATTCAGCAGTGGCCGCGGTAGCCGAGTGGTCAAGGTATCGGATTGTGGCTGGCCTTGTCACGAGTTCGGGACCAGTACCACTAAAGAGCCATTGTGTAGGGGAGCGATGCACGTTAATTCTGTCGAGAGATTAAACGTCCTCCTGTTGGTGTGGTGTGGTAGTTAGGAGAGGAGGGTGCCAGCTCAGGTGTCGTCCACGTCACTTGACCATGGTTCAAAATTACGTGGTCCGTCGCCAAAAGCCCTCGTGTAGCTGATAAGTGCGACGTTAATATTCACTCACTCAAGAGATTTAGCTACATTTGCTTTAGAGCTTTACAGCCTACTCGTAAGTAATGCCCCTGTGGAAAGGGTACTTTCGAGAGCTATGTCAACAAAGACAAAACTAAGGAATCGAATGTGCCTTGAACTGTTGGATTCAATTCTCAGAATCAAAATGACTTTGAATGAGTGAGTGAATAATAACGTCGCACTGTTCAGCTACACGAGGGCTTTTGGTGACGGACCACGTAATTTGAATTAGGTCATGACGTGGACGACACCTGAGCTGGCACCTCTCCTAACTACCACACCACACCAATAGGAGGACGTTTGAGCTCTCGACAGATTTAATGTGCAACGCTGCCCTACACGGCGGGTATTTAGTGGTACTGGGCTTGAACTGTGGTAACAAGGCCTGCCACGATCCGATGCCTTGACCTCTCGGCTACCGCGGCCAAAATGACTTTAAAAGAACGAGGGATTGTTGATTTTATTTCATTGCCATAAATGCTTCAATATAATTCAGGAATTTGTAAAAAAGACACAGCAGATCACGATATTTTACACTAAGAATCTGAATGTATTTTAAATATAATTAAAGAATTTTAATGTATTTTTTAAAAGTTCAAAATTGTCAAAATTAAAAAAATTATATTGATGAATTGCAAGTGAAAATCGATTCGCTACTTTTTGCTACTTTTCCCCCCTCTTCGTGCTACTTTGCTGCATAAGTTTCTGGCAACTCTGGATGTGAAAGCTCGTTAAAGCTTTTCTTGTTGAAGCCAATATTTGCAAAATTTATTTTAATAAATAAATGTCAAGCTTGCTAGGATGCTCAAGGAAATAAAGGGAAAAAAAGTATACAGGTTCTAAATGGAAATGAATGCATATGCTTAGTTTTCTATTCGTATCATATTTTTAGGTTGTTACTTTTGAGAATATAAAACCATGATGAGAGAAAAAAAAATGAAGAAATTTAGGAAAAAAAACAAGTTTATAAAAACAAAATAGCACCGAAAAAATATTGGAATACAGAAGTAAATTCTCTTAAAGTTGTTATTTTAAAAACTCTATGGGGAAGCTCATGTGTGAGAAAACATTTTATATGTTTTAATACTTATATATATACACATAGGTTATATATTTTTAAATATAAGCTATTCATTAACGACACATTTTTGCGATTCATTTTTCATTAAGAAAACACAATTAAGTCATTTATTTAAAAAACGACGATATAAAAGATAAGAGAGATTAGGAAAAAGCTAATTTAATGTTAAGAACTTTTATAAAATTCTAGTAATGTATCGGTACATGTAACAAAATAAAGAGGAGAAACAATTCAATAGAGATTTAGTTTTATTTCCAGATTCACATACATGGGAATGTATGAAAAAAAAGGCTTACAGTTTTAATTTTTGTGTTTGATGTATTACATTTATAAGAAGAACATTTACTTGTATATCGTATTATTTACTTTGTTGACACTAATATTTTAAAAAAACTTTGTTCAATATTTCATGAACTGACTTTTTGAATGAGTATTCTATTTCTGATGCTTATCATCACATTCAGTAAGTTTATAAAATATTTTGTACGTACACAATTTAAATTCAAATTTACTATTAAAAAACACTTTAATAGTTTAAATTGTTTTGTGTAAATTTATCCTTGTAAATTCATGATTGTGAAGTACTAGTCTTAAAAGGCCAGACATAAATATAACAAGGATAGTTTTAAGTATACTAAATGTCATACTTATAATTAACATTATTTTCTGCATACAGTGGCAAGTAATAAGATAGTTTATTATGAACTTTTCTGAAGTTACAAGAAAACGAAATTAGTATCAAAACAAATATTTTTTTTTAATTCGATTGAAATGCTTTCTTTATCATACATTTAAATCATTATAATAATTTTTAATTTTTTGAAACTTAAATTATTTCTATTTGAAATATTCAATATTATAAATACATTAACTGTTCAATAAATACTGACTTTTTGAGAAAAAATAAAATAATTTTGTGTAATAATTTGAAAATCATGTTTTCCTGATTTAAATTATTTTTCGAATAAATGGGGCTCATATGATATATTTTAAAGCGTTTGTAAAAATTTATGACATACCAAAGTTTGCAGAAAACTCATACATACAACCTTCAATTTCTTTAAATTTGACAATACATGGTATGTTACTAACTATTAGTGTGTTTCTTTCATACTATTTTAAAAACACTATTGCCTGTAAATAAAGAAGTCGTACTTCCCGCAAATTAAACAAAAGTAATTCGGCCACAATTTTCCTGAAGAAAATTATCTTGAAAAATATTGACATTTATCCATTATGAGTTTTATTGAATTATTTTAAAAAATTTTATAACAATGTTAATAAATATAACAAGTTATAATTCTTAAGAATCACGATAAGCTTAATAATTTCTACAGAAGAAATCTATTTAAAATTTTTTTAAAAAACAATTGAAATAAAAAAAAATATATAATTTGATTCAAAAACTGAATTAAAAAAAATACACACTCACATCTCAAAATCAAATGAAAATGAATGGATCTTAGTGAACACAAGTGTTTACAAAAAGGAGCTAAAATAAAAATCACAGACCATTAACTTTCAAAAGCAATGAAAAAATATTCCCTTTTTATAACCGGCCTGAAGAAGCGATAAACGATATTTCTATGAAAGGTCTTAAAATGAACCATCCAAAGAAGTTAAAAAAAGGCTCTTCTAGAAAAATAAGAGCATATAAAAAAAATTAGTAAAAGAAAAAAAAGGGTTGGGCAGCTTGTTCTTTCCCCTTTTTTTTTTGGGAGGGAGGAATAAACCCCGGAAAAACCTTTGGAAAATCTTGATAAAATTTTCCCTTTCTCAACACCCCTGGATATTTTGGGCTTTTTTATTGGGGACTTATTAAATGTTGTCTCGCGCTAGTATCAAATTGCTTGGATTAATCACGCATAACAGACGTATAGTGTCAGGCGCCGGTTTTTATTTTTATATCCGGTCCCCTTCTTCCGGACTTGGCTTCCTTCATTTTACTCTCTAGGATAAGGTGGTATCTATGATTATATGGATCCTCCCGTTGAATCTCCTCCTCCCCCCCTTACGATCTTCAGGGAGTCAATTTCCACTTTTGGCAAAAGGGGGCGAAAAGCAATAACGGCCCCGGGGGCTCCCGGAGGTCCGGGCGCCCGATTTCTTTTTTCCCAAAGGGAACGCAGTAATTTTTTTAAAACCCCCAACCTCTTCTGAAGGGAGAAAAGGATACAAAAAAAAATCGATAAAACTCTTTTTTATATACATCTCCCAGGAAAATCCAAACGCTTTTTTGGGCCCATGAGTAGAAAAAGGGGGCTGGGGGAAAAAAACAAATTGAAATAGAAAAAATTTAACCCCCCAAAAACGGGGGGGAGAAAATGAAAATGTCTGCCACTCTCTCCTCCTTTATCCCCTTTTTAATACCCTTTTTATCCCGGTTTCCTATGGAAGGAATGAAGAAGGTGGTTTTTCCGGGAGTCGGGTTCTCTTTTAAAATTTGATTTAGAAATCGGTAAATTTCAAGTCTTTCGTAACGTTCTATCCGGAACCAATACGCAGAGGCGCTGGGAGGGAAACGGGGTATTTCCTATAAATCACAAGCTGTTGTTGAAGTTAAAGTTATTGTTTTTCTCCAGATTGTGCATTTCTTATTTATTACGGATGCTGTAAGAAATCGGAGCGAAATTTAGATTCATAACGTGCACATTATTAATAGAAAACGTTTGTCTGAAATTATTTGTATGAATGGTGAAATTTTTAATAATTTAAACATGAGTTTGCTAATTCATTTTTTGGGAACTAGAGATTGTTTTAATTTTACGTATTGGGAATTTATTTAATATTGTGTTATTTTTCCTTTTATTTTTTTTCTCTGATGGCATTTGAAAGGATATATATTTTTTCCAATTCATAACAGCTGTTCATTTTCTTGTTTTCCCAACAATTGAGAAAGAAAGATTTTGAGCTGAATTTCTCCTCAGTATTTTGAAATTTGACATAAATTTTTAAAACAGTTCTTAGTTTGCTTTTAATGAGGATTCCTTTTTCAATTTTTATGAGAAGTTATGCAGTATTTTCTGAGAATTCTTTTTGTTGAGTGAATATTAACGTCGTACTGTTCAGCTGCTCGAGGGGTTTTTCTTTTTGTGTGTTGAATGGTTACTACATACTACTATCACTTCCTTTAAGTCTTTAGATATAATTTTAAATTGTGAATTATCTCAATGTTGCTGAAATTATGTTACATAAGGCAATGATGTAAGAAGAGATTAATGTTATTTTCATTAAAATATGCAAATGATAATATTTATTAACCTAAAGATAAACTTTTATTATTTTTAAGGGCTTAACTTATTCAGATATTTATGAAAATAAAGATAATATATATTTCCTCTTTTATGGTTATATTTTTGGTTTTTTATTGATCCTTTACTTCAGAAAACTACTGGCTTAAAAATATTTTAAAAGAAAAAATTATTTTTTGCTTTAAAATATTCAGTAATTCTTTACAATTAAGTGTGCAGTTATGAAACTGAAACTTAAATTTTTACTTGTACGGTTTGTAATAAAATAAATAAAACATTAATTATGTCAGGGGTGGGCAACTAGTTTTTCGTCGTGAGTAATTTTGTGAGAGTGGAGAATATCGGAGGGGCGCACCTTTTTAAAATAATCGCATTCATTATAAAAAATAGTAAATATAAGTTAAATAAAATAGTGACAGTTTTATTCAATTTATTTATTGCGCTAGTTTCATATCCTCTATAGCTCTAAGCACATTTAATTTACGAATAAGTTTAATGAGACAAATACACCCAATCATACTTTTCTACTATTTTTTAAATCAGGAAGGAGATTGCTTGTTTAAAATTCTCATGACAGTCTGCAAGTTTATGTCATCTTGTTACAGTTCCATCTATATTGTTGGTCTTCATTCAAGAAAAATCTCACAAATATATGCCAACTAAAATATAAAGAACAACTTTCTCTCTAATTTCTTCAAGCATGGAAATTGTTCAGCTGAAAAAAAAATTGTAAAAGTCAGTGTCATAGAATCAAACATTTTCTTCACACTATGATCTGAATTCAAGTCAATGAGTTCAGGACCTTCTCCTCAGGTGCTGCTCCTTGTACAAAAATTTGTAAAAATCTGTGTCATAGAATCAAACATTTTCTTCACACTATGATCTGAATTCGAGTTAATGAGTTCACAGGACTCCTCCTCAGGTGCTGCTCCTGTAAAAAAATTTGTAAAAGTCAGAGCCATAGAATCAAACATTTTCTTCAAACTATGATCTGAATTCAAGTTAATGAGTTCAGGACCTCCTCCTCAGGTGCTGTACCAATATCAGCAGTAATGGCATAGTAGAGCAAATTGAATTTTGGCTCAATTTTCTTAAAAATCCGGAAATCTTCTAGTGACTTCATCCTCCAAACTCTGCAGAAGATCTCTTAGTTAAAACATTTTCAGGTACTTTGATTTCCTAGTAAAGGAATAAAAAAATTCTATTTTCCTAATAGTGAAAAACAATGGATGAATCTTTGATCGTTCATGTTAAAGAAATCTCGGTTCAAAGAAAATTTTATAACTTTTTAGCGGTCCGCATAAAAACTCTTTACAGGCTGCTAGTTACTCACCCCTAGATTATGTAATCGTTTTCTTAAGGGGCCACAGTACAATTCAATCGGCAAAAATCGGTCAAAAAATCAAAATTTCAAAGAAAAAAAAGAAAAGAAAATCTAATTTTCTTAGCCTAAATTATTTTTTTATATATTTTTCTGCAAACTCGCAAAATTTGGAAGCTCAAAGCTTAAAAAACGCAGAGTTGTGATAATTTTTACGTTTGTTTCTATTCACATCCTAATTTCAAATCAAAACTTTAAACTGACTAATCTCGGAGAGATAAAACAACTAGTTTGTTTTCAATGAAAGTGCTAAGGCTTTTTTTCTATTGTGCCTAATGCTTCGACAATTTTTCACTTGTAGTTAATAGTACATGGAATAAAAGTTGGTATGCACTTTTCAATCAAAGCAATACTTATTTTTTTTAAAAATAATTAAATTTATAATTAATATACTTTTCTTAAGAAATTTTCAATAAGCATTCATAAAAAGAAGTATTGTACAAATAGCAATATCCTGTTATCTCAAAACCCATTCCAACTTTCGTTATACATAGTTTAACGTGCTTGTAAATCAAATTTCATATATGTACGTCAATTTTTGGAGGAGGAGTAGCGTTTTAAAATCACTTCATAAGTTATAAGTTTTTCCCTTAAAAAATTAAATGGTTAGCTTTTTATGAAATTTTGAGCACCGAATCTGTTTTACATTATTCATGCACATAGAAGGCAACCAAAAAATTATGAAAATCATTAAATTAAAAGATTTTGTTTAAGTCGTATCATGCTCCCTTAACGTTGTTCTATGTAATTGTATTTTTTGTTTAAAAACAAAAGTAAGAATTGTTTATAAAACTTATGATTTACTCTTTATCTGTTACGAAATACCTTATGAGGATTTCCTCTTAAAACTGACTTGGGATTTTTTCTTTATTGTAATTAAAAGTTTTTAGCTGTCACCATCACATAGAGAAATTGTGATTTACAAATGTGTAGTACTATGTAAAGCAGTCTGAAGTGGGGCCAGATAGTAATTGTAATTCTTTGGTCAGACCATATTGCCAATCGCGTTACTATTGTTTCCAGTTAGTTATTTTTAAGAAATATCTTCCCAGTTTACTCCGAGACCTCACTGCTGTTTATGAGGATTGAAGTAGCAGCCTGCATTCCATCTAGTTGTACAGGATAAGTAAAATTTAATTCTTTACAATTATTCGCAAATGTCGCATTTTAACTCATAAACTTAGGTTAATTGATTAACAAATATCATTGTGATTAATTAAATATTGCTTCTACATCAATTTTCGTGACGGTCTTAGTCAAAATTTTCCAAATAACCTTTATAGTTAGTGAAGCAAATTTTGAGATTTTCATCAAAACTTGATACATTTTTCCCATTTCAAAACACAATTTCTTTTCTGCTTTTTCCTTTGAAAATATTGACAGAAAAGCATTCAGGTAAAAAAATTAAAGGTAATTAAAATAATTATAAAGCATTTTTTTAATCTTGGTTTTCTTTAAAAATTTTTATATTTATATTATCAATTAAAGTCAATAACTTAAAAAAAATCCCTTTAACTATTAAAAATATATAATTATAAAGGAAAATAGATTAAAATAGAAAACATTTATTCATTTGTTAATAATTTAATATATAAATAAATTAACGTGCAATGTTTTTTTTATTAATACGGCTTTATTGTATAACAAAAGATCCACGAGAAAGAAAAGTTTTACACAGGGATTTGAAGGGAAAGCACACAAATATGCTCAAGAAACAAATATATTTTTAACTATCACATTCTTTCTTCTACTATTTTAGGTAAAAGAAGCTCAATGCTCTCAATTTTATTTTCTAGAAATCTTTTTACATGCACCTTGAAATAACTATAAGAATAAAAAGAATTTCTCCAAATATTTTGTTTCAGTTCCTTAAAATCTCAAATACCTGAAAATAAAATAAAAGCAACACACACACACACACACACACACACACACACACACACACACACACACACACACACACACACACACACACACACACACACACACACACACACACACACACACACACACACACACACACACACACACACACACACACACACACACACACACACACACACACACACACACACACACACACACACACACACACACACACACACACACACACACACACACACACACACACACACTTTTTTTAATACGAACAGTATATTTATTGTCCCTTTATGAATATTGTATTTCGTTTCTAAAATAAAATAGCAATAGATAGCAATGATCATAGTCAAAGCTTGATAGAAGGGGGTGCACGTGTGGTGAATTATAGCCCTGTTCTCAACAAAGATCCCATGTCTGGAATAATAGGGAAGTGTGTGAACGTTAAACTGAACCCGAAATTATGCCGTGGGGTTAAGAGAGTTATGTACCATATTAGATATCCTAGTCATCTGAATATCGTTAAGAACTACGACCTTGGGTTATCCTTGAGCAGGGGTCGGCAAACCGCGGCTCCTTGCATAGATGGTTGGGGCTCTTTAGTCTTTGCCTCAATGTATTATTAAAAGAAATAACTATGTATACTAACAATTGTTTTCTTTTTTTTTCTTTATAATTATTTTTTGAAAAAAAAATGTACCTACATTTACATATATTTAAATATTTGAAAATATCTTACATAATATACACTATATACGAGGGTCACTCTGAAACTTTTGAGATACTACTAGGTTTTTAAAAGTTGTTCTTACAAAATTTTTGGAGTGTTCAAGGTAGTTTCCCCAGTATCAATGCACTTTTGAAGATGAATTTTCCACAGATTAAATGCCTGAAACCATTCATTTCTTGGAATTCATGAAAAAAATGCATTTACAGCCACATATTAATCACTTCTTCCGAATGTAAACTATGTCTACGTAAGTTCTTTTAAAGATTAAAAGGTAACCAAAAGTCACACTTAGCTAGATCCGGAGAATAAGGTGGATGATCTGTCACTTTAATTTGTTTTTGCTTAAGAAACTCAGCTGTTAATCCGGCTGTATGGGAAGATACATTGTTATGGTGAAGCATTAGTCCCCAAACATTAACTTCTTGGAGAATTTCTGTAAGACATTTAGTGGTATACCAGTTTGCTGTTACTGTCTTCTGTCCTTCCAAACTTGATGGATTTGATCAATCCCGTACTTCTGAAGAAAACGGCATACATTTCTTTTTTCATTGCTCGTTAGCTTTTCACCATTGTTGGCCTACGATCATCTTCAAAGACCCATAGTTTGCTTTCTTGACTTGTTGGAACGTCAAAAAACGGCTTTTACGTTTCATCACCCGTTACAATTTTAGAAATGATGTGGTAGCGACCATTTTTTAGCAATTTAAGGGATTTTTTTACTGATTCTGACACGCTCCTCATTTTGGTAATCAGTTAGATTATGGGGAACCCACAGCAAGCTACTTTTTCATACATAATTCTTCATGAATAATTTTGTATATGGCTGCGGATCCAACGTTAAGTTCCTTCTGTATCATTTGGTAGGTAAAGCGATTATCATCCATTAACATTTTTCGTATGGCAGACACATTATCCGGGATTACTGCCGACCGTGGCTTTTCTGTGTGTTCTTCATCCTGAAGAGAATTGTGACCACTGCAAAATTCTTTAAACCATCTGAATATAGTAGCATGACATGAAAATTCATCACTAAATGCTAATTGCAGCTATTGAACGCATTCATCTTGATTTAATCCAGCTTTAAAATCATAGAAAATCTTAGCACGATAATATTCTCGAGTCAACTCCATTTTCTCTTCTGTCTAAAATTTATTCTACGCTAAAAAAACTTGAAGTAAGTCAATAAAAGTTGTCTTCTGTGTTAAAATACTTTGTATTTTCATACTAAACCGTTAATTTTGTTTTGTAATTTCTTGTCTGCGCGTACGTCAAACATTTCTGAGTTACCCTCGTAATTTCTTATAATATATATGTTACCGTTAAAGTATATAATTCAGTTATTCTTTAGAATAACTAGGTATTTCATGAAATAACTAGACAAGTCAGTTAAAGTATATAATAGATGAAAAATTTCGTACTTTACCTAGTTAATCTATGAAGTAACTAGCTATTAGTTTATAGTCTATCTATAACTAATGATAGATCGTTAAAGTGAAAAATAAACAAGTTCAAAATTATTTCATAAATTAATTGATCATAAATAGCTAAATCTTTCGGAAAAATACATTTTTTTCCTATTGCGGATGATTAATTGATAAATAATAAGGAAAAGAGGATGATATAATTTATTATTGCTCATATTGCTAGCATTAATTAAACAGAAAGTAAAAAAAAATATGTGGCAGAAATAGTTATATTTAAATATTATCAAAAAAGCGCATGCTGGGAAGAAAAACTGTTGCTTCATAAAAACATTATGTAAACTTTTTCAAACAAAATTGTAAGAGAATATTATAATTTAAGTTTTATGAAATACCTTTATTTTACTTTTCATTATTTATTAGAGCAAGAATTGCTGTGATGACACTTTGAGTTAATGTTAAAAATTGACTAAAAAACAACTAGAACCAGTTTCAAGAACCTTCGAGCGTCGTATTACATACTTTAACGATCAAGTAACCGTTATTCTATAAAATGCTTAGTTAAATCATAGAATGCAATTATTTTATATACTTTAACTGACTTGTCTTGTTATTTCATGAAATACCAAGTTATTCTGTAAAATAACGGATTTCACACTTTAACGGTAACATATTCATGTAATTTGAAATATATTAAATCTCAAATAACTTTTATGCAGTTATTTAAGATTTCTATTTCTCTACATTAAATTATTTTCCCTTAACAAAGCTTAATTAACAGTGAAAATATTGCAGTTAATTCTAAAGGAATAAAAATTTAATTTATTGGTATTAATGTCGCCAGGAAGTCATTCCTTAAAGTGATTACCAGAAGCGTTACTTATTTGCATAAAATGGTTCAGGAACACTCTCATCATTGAACAAGAGATATATACTTAAAGCCCCAAATAAAAGTGACAAAAACACATATTCGTATTTTATGACAAACCTGAGGAGAGGGTTCAAATGACTTTTATTTGAAGGAACAATCAAAGTCAATTTTAAATAATAGTGTAAACATGAAAAATTCCAGATTGAAACTCTCCCTGCATTATTGATAGATAATTTTTTTCACGAATCTTGAAAGTTAAATTCACAACATTATGAAATTTTCACCATGGTTGTTCTTGTATTGAGCCACAGAAATAAAAATATTTTCCATAGTTCTTAGTTTTTGAAGAAATGTAAAATGTTGCTTTGGATGAAATTTTACTTAAGTATAAAAATATTAAAACTGGAGCATAACAGCCTTGTTCATGACCTTTACCAAAATCTCTTGCCATCTCCTGCGCTAGCGTATACATGCAAGTGACATGTAGTAAGACTACTTCTATTTTTCAATTCCTACTACTAGTTCGCACTCTCCCTTTATAATTTATTTATATATATACACTCATGGACAAAAAAATTAGCGCACCAAGGAGTCGTCAAAATGAAACGAAATTTTACATACGTAATGACTACTTTGATATAAGTAAATGATTAGAAAATCAAAGAAAAAGGATCATTTATTTCAAAGAAAAAGGCAAAAGAACGGAGGATTTAATACCCTGTTGAACACACTCTATAGCGTGAATGCACGATGCGATACGATCGGGGATTGATGCATTCAAGTTCTGTATGATGTCTTGAGACATTTCGTTCCATATTTGCTGTAACCTTGCCTTTAGTTCGTTCAAACTCGTGGGATGCCTAACTCGCCGTCCCAAATGATCCCAGATATGCTCCATTGGAGACAAATCTGGGGATCGGGAAGGCCAAGGAAGGGTAGTAACAGTATGGAGACAGTCTTGTGACACTCTTGTCGTGTGAGGCCGAGCATTGTTTTGTTGTGAAATTCCTCCTGGGAGCCGTTGCCTGAGTGACAGCACATGCGGTTGCAGGATGTCATGGACGTACCACTGAGCTGTCATGGTGCCACAGATCAATACTAGGGATGACCGTGTATTGTAAGCACTGACACCTTATACCATCACACCAGCTGTGGGAATGATGTGTCGCTGTAAAGCAAAGGCAGGATTGAGATGTTCACCACGGGGTCTCCACCCATGAACACGATTGTCAACATTGCTGAGATTGAATCTGGATTCGTCGATAAAGACGAGACTGGTTCCATTCCGCTGCAGTCCAGTTTCTTCGTGCGCGGCACCACTCCAAACGGAGGCGTTGATGGGTGAGCGTCAAGGGCAAGCACATGTAATGGGATCCCAAATGTCCTTCAGCCAGGCACCTTCGTATGGTTCGAGAAGACACATGGGCCCCTAGTGAAGGTTTTACCTGTGCCTGGATGGCGGCCTATGAAGCAGTTGATTGACGTGCATTTCTTACGATGTTGCGGTCTTCTACGACGACTGGTCTGTCGAGGGCGTCCAGAGCCTGGTCTTCGTGTAAATGACATCTCCCCTCTCAACACAATCAGAGCGGCCTAATTGACTAAGGCTATTGACATTCTAAGAATGTGATTTCATTTTACTATACTATTTTATTGGAATAATTACATTTAATTAAGGTATCCGACTACGTTCGGAACCGTGATTTTAAAAAAGCGCATAAATGGATAATTTTCATGGTATTTAGTGTCACTCAGATTAAAATACATGCATAAAATTGTTTTAAGGACATTTTGACAAAAAAAATTTATTTAAATACAATATTTTGGTAAAAAATTAACTTAGAATAATCTTTTTTCAAAATGTTCTCCTTTTGTATAAAAATTCTTCTATTATAAGAATATTTTGCCTGTATATAGCTCACACCTCTCTACAGAGGCTCAACTAGAATTTTTGAAAAATTCACATTATTTTCAGAGTTACCACCAATTGAAATAATTATTGGCGTTTTTTTCTTAAAATTGCTCCCCTCTGTTGTCGTAAAATATGGATAAACCCATTTCTAAGTTACATATTTCAAAAATTCTAGTTGAGCCTCTGTAGAGAAGTCTGAGCTATATACAGGTAAAATATTATTATAATAGAAGCATTTTTCACAAAAGGAGAACATTTTGAAAAAAGATTATTCTGTTAATTTTTTGCCAAAATATTGTATTTAAATAATTTTTTTTGTCAAAATGTCCTTAAAACAATTTTATACATTTGTTTTAATCTAAGTGACACTAAATATCATGAAAATTATCATTTATGCGCTTTTGCAAAATCACACTTCCGAACGTAGTCGGATACCTTAATGAATAAATAGTATATTTTATTTAATGAACAATTTTGTAATACAAACAAAAATAATAGTCCAACACCCTATATAGAAAAGAAAATGGAAAATTTCAAGGAAAATCACGTTTTATTTTACCATTTAATATTGTGATTCTGTCATATGTACGTACATATTTTTATTAGTTGTAATTATTTAATAAAAAGTAACTAAAATAAAAAATTTTCTTTGTTGACCAAAGTAGGAATTGATTTAATTTTTTTTTATATTACTTGTTTTACTAACAAACTGGCTCTTCAGTCTCGAAAGTTTGCCAACCTCTGTCCAGCAGATTCCAAACTTTAGAATTTTGTGGACCACTAAATGTGTAATTTTATATTTTGCTGATCACTCTTTGATTGACCTCTAAATGGTGGACCACTATAATTATATGGTCATTTACTTACGTCGCTATTTATATTTCCATATCACTGAAAAAACCCTCTCAAAAAGCAAGAACAAACCGATAACACAAAGTAATATCAACGAACTGCAGTAAGCTGAACTGAGCCCCTTTCAAATATCGTTAGATGAACCTGCAAAAGTAGCTAGAAATTCACTAAAATTAACGGAATTTCGTTAAAAGTAGTAGCTAAAAAAGTATGATCCATATTTCTAATGCGCTTTGTTATTCTTTGTTTTTGTGTGAAATTGAATCTTTATAAAAATATAAATAATGTCCCAGTTTTTCTGCGGACTATCAAAAATTTTTCATGGACCGCTGTCCTAGAGGGTTTTTAATTTAACCACAGGGACGTCTTAATATTTCTTGTGACCCTAGGCCCCTACGTAAAAGTAGGCCCTGGTCCTTTACGCAAATGTAGGCCCCACCTATGACCCATAAAAGTACACAGTACATAGCATATGTTCTCAAATACTCGTACAAACAATAACAAGAAGTAAATAAATGTGTATGGCTTATGATCGCACAGACCGGCTAGATCGACTACCGCATGAGTAATGATGGTGTTTGGTGGTAGTGCAGAGCCTATATATAAACCACGGTCATCACTTGTAACCAGTTGACATATTGTCCTAAATTCCCAGTTTTTCGGATAATACAACCGAAAATAATATTTGACTGTTGAAATTATGCAAATCATAATCTTAATTAGGTTAAGTCAAGAATAAGACGATGTCCCCATTGTAGCGAGACCCTGGGCCCGGATCCAGCTGGCTCATGCCTTAAGACGTCCCCGAATTTGACCAAACTAATTTTAGTTGTTCTGGAGAAATACGGATTACTTTTAAAAGTAAGTTATGACTATTCTTCTTTGATAGAGCACAAATAATCAATATTTAACAAACTACAATGATAAAAATTATCAGTGGTATAAGAAACAGCAAAAGTTAAAACTAAATGCAAGTTGTATGGTCTCGAATATTCTGGCTTGTTTCGAAATTTTCCTTCAAAACTTTATTGTAAATAAAGTTTTATATATTTATATTTCTGAAAATTACATACTTAAAAAAAATTATATATTCTCTCCACTATAACATACTCTTTTCAACTTAAAAGGGACCCACAGCTATTTTACAACAGTTTCTTGTTATTATTTCAAGAAATTCAACCTCGTTGTAAACAATGGATTAGTAAATTAAGTCCCTATTCTACATCGAATGGAATGAAAGAACAGAATTGCTGCTAAGGAACATTGACATTTAGCTGAAATCTGAAGAGCTTCGTAATTGTTTAATTAAAGGTTTCACCACAAGGCATTCATCACTTGAGAAGGAGGGCGTATAGAGTGAGGGTTTTGTCTTCTAACACCTCTTCCGATCTTCGACTTAATTGCGAGAATCGTCTTAAGGATTCTCCGACCTTTTTGCCTTCTTTCTGATTTTCATTTTGTACGAGTTCTTGTCTTCCTTCATTTGT
The DNA here is from genome assembly GCA_019973955.1 of Trichonephila inaurata madagascariensis. NCBI lineage: Eukaryota > Metazoa > Arthropoda > Arachnida > Araneae > Nephilidae > Trichonephila > Trichonephila inaurata. The sequence goes on from BMAV01011023.1 coordinate 362,014, forward strand.
TTTCAGGGTTCTTTGGGTTTGATTTCAGTTTTAAGTTTCTTTCTTCTTTCTGTTCTTTTTTTTTATATATCTGTCCTCGAAGTTTCTTTGTTACATTAAAGGAAGTCTTCGGCAGACACGGAATCATTAACTGTATTTTTGAGAAGAAAAGGAGTCATTTGGCTGACGGAAAAAGCTTCTTTAGAAAGAAATTTAATTTGATTCATGCATTCATTGAGGCGAGCTAGTTTTTGTCGCACACTTGTCTTCAGAACTTGCAACGTTCTCGCATTTAAGCTCATCTTCATAGAAAAGGAAAGGTGTTTGGAGAAAAAATTGGAAATGAAGTACATTTAACGTTTATGACTTGCTTCGCCTTTTCTTATTTTTTTAAACTGAAGAATTTAAATTGGCAGCTTAATTTTTATTTAATTTTGGAAAGCTTTGTACTTCTTAAATAGTTGCAAATAAGGAGTTTTTTTTCTATAATTAAGGAACAATTCGTAATTTGGTTTTATTAGAGTTTCTAGACGATAGCAAGTTTGTCCGTAATTAAGCATTTTAAACAATTACTTGGAATGACGACATTGATTTTTTTCTAAATTCTCTGTCGTCACTACTGTAAAACATCGCAACCAACATTAAACAATTAAAGTTAATTAAGAAATAGACTCTCTTAGGCACTTAAAAAATAAAAAATGAAATTAGATTTATATCCAATGTATTCCTGATAATTTTTCAATGAGTTACTGCATAGTTATTCATAGCAAATTACAGAAATAATGAATTAACATATAATTAACACCTTAACCGGTTTGTCCGTACATCGTACGGGCTACTGAAAGCTGTATGGTCATTAATATTTTCTTTCTTACTTCGATTTGCGTGTATTTTCAATTCTAATGGTGATATTATTTAAAGCTAGTATTTTGAAAAGGCGATGCTGTTGGCTTTTAGGATCCTGAATTGCTTTTTATCCGCCATTTTCTTTCTGGTAAAGACGGAAGAGTTTTTTTTGTTGAAGTCAGGGATTTAGATCCTTAAAATTTGTGTTCTACTGTTTGCAATGCTTTTGCATTTAGACCGGCGACTTTTCAAATTATGGATAACTCGAGCAACAAAAGCATTATTTTGTGAAAAGGTGAATTAAATTTGGGTACAGATTCAGAAATGTCTTCTGATTATTTGGATAATTCTTCAAAGAAATGCACACACACAAAGCCCTCAATTGCTCTTAAAGAAGTACAAAAGTAAAAAATTCTCTAAGATATATGAAAAATTCTTCATAGCATGCAGAGTGTACTTACAAAAAGTAAACATTAAATAGTTTTGGTGTTCCATAATTGTAAAATAAAAAATGGTGTAAAATCTTTAAAATTTAAATTTGAAATAAAATTCTCCCATTTTCTCATTCTGTTAAGTACGGTGTTTAATTATACTCAATAAAAAAAATGTCCTTTTTCTAAAAAACATTTTAGGTAAAAAAAATGACTGGTTAAGGGTAAAACGAATAATTAATCAGCAATACATCTAACTTTTTCTAATTAATTACATTCATAAAAATGAGGTACATAGAATGTTCCTCCTGGAAAATGTAACGCCATGCATCATAATTATCTAACTGACGCTCGCAAATATCAATTTAATTTAAGGAATTATCGAATTTTCTTAAGTATATGTTAAAATTAAATTATACACGCATTAGTTTTTTTTACTGGTAATTTTAAAATTGGGTCTTAGGAATTCAGACCTTTTTTTTTATGCATTTTTTTTTGCTTGTTTTATCCTCAGTCTCTTATTTACGGCAAAAATTCTACTCTTAGGAATATAAAAGCTCTCTGATGTTTTAAATTATAGCGTTTTGGAAAACATTTTACGAAACGTATGAGCCTATCACAATTGTAATGATTTATTTGCAACATACTTAAAAATAACTTGATCGATTGATTGTTTTTGTTAAAGTTGTACTTCGAAACAACAAGAGAGCTATTAGTAACGAATCTCATAATTTAAAACCAAGATCAAGAGATGAGGTTGACAACTGAGTTGGTACTCCACTCTTCCACATCATGCAAACGTGAAAAATTTGAGTCTTAATAGACTTAACATGCATCAGCCCCACTACACGGAGAGTTTTTAGTCCTCCCTGGACTTAAATCAACAACTATCATGAACTTGCCACGATGACCACTCAGAAGCTACCACGGCCACAAAAATTACTCGAATAGATGGTTCTTTAGTGATAAATAAAACGTATTATAATTCATATGATATACAAAGGATATAAAAAGTAACATACCTTTAAAATTAAAAGTTCAGCGTTTTTAAATTAAGAATTACACAATGTATACCATCTGTTTATCCTGGACCAATAAGAAAAACCTTTAATCGAAGTCATATGATTTTAAGAGCTTCCGGTGGTCCATCTGGGGATTTTTTGGGAAAAAACAAAGGGTTCTGTAATCGTCATGTAAAAACCCGGGGGGTTGTCCTTTACTATGCTTTGTGTATGGTTACTTGTGTTCTATGACTGTGTGAGTGTTTTTCGACAAAACAAAATAAATTTGGATTGTTATTTAGCAAGATGTTTCCTCAAATTCTGCCACGACTGCATCATCATACTTAATCATCATGTAAATCTTCTCAACGATTTGTTTCATATATATATATCGATTTATATATACTTATTTGAAGTCCTATCAAACCGTTTTTCAGCTATTGAACTATTTTTGATAATTTTTTAAGTCAAGTAATTAGCTGAAAAAAAAAAGATTCATAGTGCAATTGATGATTAAAGACACATTTTAAAGCCCTTTCGAACGTATAAAATTTGTTTTTTAGTTTAAAATGAAACATTTGAGTTGAATAAGCGTATAATTGATACATTAAAATTCCATCAGCTGTGTACGCTTGCTTTTTAATTTAAATACATGAAAAATATTTTTAAAAAGTTCATTTAATGAATGAGATTTACAATTGTGAAACTAGTAAGTTAAGAAGTTCAAATGTTTTTAATTATATGCTTAAATGTCACGATGAAATGTCTTTGAGAATCAAATCTGCAGAATATATCCGAAAAAGTGCAGTTATTTACATTTATCTTCAAATATAAAATGAAACCAATGATCGCGTCATGCTTTGACCCGGGCATTTTGCGGTTTAATTTTTAGAACCTGTGGAAAAAGGTTTGGGTTCATGGGGCTGATTACGTTAGTTGTGCGAAAATGGGCAGCTCAATATTCCTCTTCCTCGTTTTTGGTTTAACTTAAAGGCCGTAAAGATCTTGGGTTGAATTGTTAGATTTACAAATAACAGGATAGCCCACTGAAATATATAGTGAAATTCGTTTTAAAGCGGAAATAAAAGATTAACTTCTTAAAACCAAAAAAATTTTTTCCCCTTTTTTTTATAACACAAAACGAAAAATTGCTTAACATGAAAAAATTTCCATTCTAAAAAAACAAAAAGCGGAAAAAAACCGGACACGGGGGGGGAGAAGAAAAAGGTGGTTTGCAGCGGGGAATAACCAAATATCCCGGTATTTATAAATTATTATTATAAATTAAAAAAATTTTTTATCAAAAGGTTTTCAACCCCTTTCAGATTAAACCCAAAAACACTGAAATTTAAAAACATCAAGAAGAAAAACAGTTATTCAACCCAAAATTCCATTGGGAAATGAATAAAAAAAACCCGAAATTTTTTGGTCAAATTTTTAAATACAAGCAAAAAAAATATCAATTTTTTAAAACTTAAAAATTTTTTTTTCAAAAAATTTTAAAAAAAAGTATTAAATTTTATTAAGTTCTTTTGAATGTTTTTGTTTCATTGATATTTATTAAATTACATGCATATATACATATCTAATGTGCTCTAAGAAACTTAATTTTGTTCAATATGTTTGTTTTTTTACAACATCCTTTAACATGAAAAGATGTTTCAATCCCCTTAGTTTCGTGTTAAGCACTTTTCCCTGTAATCTTATTAGCTGTTCTTCTAAGTCGAAAGTACGACGATTTATTTTCAGTGCTGTGATTAGCTGTCGTATTCTGTATAAATTCTTCGTAAATTCCTAATCTTTCTTTACGTAAATAAGATAGTAAAGTAGGTACAAATGTATTTTATGCCTCGTCATTGAAATTTTTATTTTTTAACAATTTTGCAAAATTTTTAAAAAAATCTGCAACATTTCCAAAGCTATCAATTATCCCAAAAATTGCTTTATTTTGTTTCACATTTTTTAAAAAAAGATCTAGGTGTTTTTGGAGAGCTGAAAGTATAAAATTTTTTTGACTAGATATAATTCTTTAAATAATTCGATTCTTTTACACATTTTTAATAAAGGAATGAGGCTTCAAAAAAGTGTAAAAAAAGTTAAAATATAATCATAATTTTAAAAATTATAAGAGCATGAAAAAAAAAATTTCTGTCAAAAATTTTAAAGAAAATATTTTATGAGGGGCTTTATTTTCTAAAATGAAAGCTAATTTACAAAAAAATTAATTGATTTATAAAGTCAAATTTATTCTTATTACACTGTAGCATTTTTATATAAACAGTAGAACAATAAATACCACAAAATCTGGTGTATAACGCGCACCTATACTTTCAAGCTGCATTTTTTAATTTTAGGTTTTGGCCCGTAAAACGCCCCGCCCTTTTTTTATAAAAAAATTTTAAAAAGCATGCAGTTCTCTTGTTTTAAGCTTTTATTCAAGGTTTTACCCCGACTTTTAAAAAAAATAGTATACTTTAAATTATAACTCTTTTTTAGTTAAAAAGGGATGTAATTTCTTTTAAACCAATATTTCATATGTAGAATAAATTTTTCTAATGCCACAACTTTTGTTTTTTTTTTAAAACTAACGTTTTTTATACCCCGTTCCACAACCTTTAAATGTCGATCTTATTTTTTTTGAGTTAAAAGTGTGCGTTCGTTATACGCCGGATTTTATACGGTAATTCTTTTTAAAAATTAAAAAAAAAAAACAAATTCTTTTTTAAATTTCAATATTTTTAAATAAAAAAATGATATATAATAATGTTTTGTTGGGTTAAAAAGTTATAATTTTATATAATTTTATTGGATACATCAAAAGGGTAACAAAACATGTATTTTTAAAAATACAATACTAAGACGAGTTTTTTTTTGCATAACTTAAACTGTATGTATTACATATTTCATTTATTTGGTGAGAAGCATTAAAATAATGTTTTGAATGCCATTTTTTTTTAAATCATTAAATTAAAAAAAAAAATCCATTCACCACCTCTTTAGAATTGGCAAAAAATTAAAACATTTCTCGACCCATCTCCATTGCTTTGAAATACCAAACCCCGACTAATTTTAGAATGGTGTTACCTTTTTTAAAATTAAACTTTTTAAATCAATTTTCCCGTTTAAATTCGTTTAGTGACAGCCTCCGACATCTATTCCGGTCCTGTGGATGAAGTATTTATTACAAGAAAAAAAATGATAGGGTAATCGTTTTTCTTCGGAAAATATTTCCGTCTTCCCCTCCACTCGTAAGTTTGAAAGGTTTTCCGCGCTCAATCGGATTCTGTATTGCCTTGTCAATAAACGGATCGAGCACCACACTCGGCAAGCTGCTGTTACACTCATCCATCTTCTCGCCCTATCGACCTTTACTGTTATTGGCCTGTACCCCCTGCCCGGTTCCCAAAACCCTCCCCAAAGATTCTCCAGGAAAATATTGACCCCCGGGGCGAGGTGAAAAACCATAACCAGCCCCGAATAAGACAATTGAGGGCCCAATGCTGTAAGAACGTTTATCACATGTGTTGAGACGAGAGAAACACAAACGTGTAGTATTTTATTTGCCAGTGTTTTTCTGAATTTCTTTCCATTTCGCACATGCTCTCAAATCGTTTCTTGGTCATCTTATATGTTTGAAAAGTAGGCTCCGATTTGGTTTAGTCGAGTGGATGAAAAGTAAAATTGTGGACTTACAAGCAAGATAAAAAAATATTCAGTAATTCAGAAATTGTAGCTGATTTTATTGTTGACTTGTGGCTGTGGTCAGAGACGTCTTAAGGTATGGGTTAACTGGGTCCAGGGCCTTGGCCACAATGGGGACCTCGTCTCGTTCTCGATTCAGCTTTAATAAGATCATAATTCGAATAATTTCAACGGTTAAGAGTTATTTCCAGTTGTATTCTCCAAAAAACTGGGAATTTCGGATGATATCATGTGATACATACATGTGATGACCGTCGTCCAGGTACAGGCCTAGGCTTAGAACCTACCACCATACACCATTACTCATTCAGTCAAAAGACGGCAATCGGTCGAGACGGTTTGTGCGATTGTAAGTCATGCACATTTATTTGTTTCGGTTTATTGTATGTACGAGTATCTGTGACAACACATGCTATGTATATTGTGTATTTTTAAGGGTCCTAGGTGAGACCTACACATTTGTGTAGGGGCCCAGGGCTTCCAGAAGTCTAAAGACGTCCTTGGCTGAGGTAGCCTAGTGGTTACGGATACGAACTCATGGCCGGAGTGTCGCGGGTCAGATACTGAAGACCCACAGTGTAAAGAGTGCCGATGCATGTTAAATCTGTCGAGGCTCAATGCCTTTCCGTTGGCGTGGTGTGGTAGTTAAGAGAAGAGTACCAGCTCAAGTTTTGCCCTTATCTCTTGATCGAGGTTCAAAATTACAAGGTTCGTCACCAATAGCCCACGTGTTGCTTTATAGTGTTATTATTGACAAAGGTGTGAAAAACAAAATTACATCATAACGCAGTATTTATTTTATTTTCAGTCCCCTTTTCTTACATTTTAAATCACAAAATTGTTAAATTAGGTACCTGTAAAATTAACATTGTTTTTTTCCGAAATTGGCAGATAAATTGTGCTCCGCGAGCAGAATTAAAAATTTTTTTACACACAAGTTACAGCTGTATTTCCTAATGAAAGTATATATGCCCAGGTAAAATTTAAATTTAGCTTCAAAAATTGGAAAAAATTTTTGTTTTTAAAACAGTTACGATAGATTAAATATAAACATTTAATTTCATGTTATTGCTACTAAAAAGTTTCATTTTTAAAAAAAAAAAATTTTATATCCTTTCCCAAAAAAACCCAAAAAATTAAAATAACTGTTAACTTATAAGGCTTTATAATCAAGACGTTTCATTTAGAGCTATAAAAACTTTTTTTTTTCTTAAAAAGGGGGTTTTTCTAAAAGTCTGACCACTCTAAAAAGTTTTTCTCGATATAATAAAGCAGTTACAAATTTAATTTTTTTTTTTTAATTCCCATTTATCATAAATTTGAGGGTTTTTTTAGGCAAACTCTGAAAATATACAAACCCCAATTCAAATTCAAAAAAAAAAAATTCCCATTCTTACAATCTTCATTTTTTATAAATTTTGAAAATATTTAATTTTAAAATACAATCCATATATTTATTATTTATTTTTTAATTAAAATTTTTTTTTTAAAAACTTTAAAAAATTTTAAGACGTCAAGTAATAGTTTATATTAAAAGGATTATTTTATATACCATCATTGTAAATTTTTTGGGCCTTTTAAAATACTATAATAACGGGTTAAATTTTTTTTTTTCACTCCTCTTTTTAAAAAAAACACGGGCCCCATCTGTTACAGAAAATTTAACTTCATCGAAAAAACGCAAATTTTAAAAAAATAAAAATTTAATTAAGAAATTAACATTTGAAAAACTTATTAACATAAAGTTTCATTCCCCCAAAGTTTAAAAATGTATTTTTTTAATGGTTTAAAAATTTTTTTCGATTAAAATTTGGGGCCAATTTTTTATATAAAATATAACAGGAAGAAGTGAAAAAAGGGAAAAATTAAAATTAAAAAATTTTTTAAAAAACCTGACTAAATGAACGAAAACATTGTTTTTTTCCTTTTGTGAAAAAACAAGAACACAATTTGTTTTAGAATTACGTATTTAAGAACTGAAAATTTAAGGGTTTTAAAATCGTTATTTTTGTATTAAAAACTTCTAAGAATTTATTTAAAAACTTTTTTTTCTAATTTTTTCTTATACTTAACGTTTTTAAAAGAAATTTTCAGTAAACACTTGGACATCCCCCTTTTTTGTTTCCGTTTCTACTGGTAAGTTTACTTATAAAAATTTAAAAAAATTAAATTTTTGAATTTATACCCATGATTTTTTTAAAATCGCCGACGCGTCTAAGGATTGGGGACGGAAGGAAGCTTTCCTATTCAAAATAACTCAATTTATTCTCAGTACAACCCCAAATTAATTAACAAAGGTTAAATCACCCCAAAAATAAATATAAACAAACAACGTGTATGCGAGATACGGACTTTTAAAAAATTAAATCACCTTAGTCCAAATTTCCCCCCTTAACTATAAATATTTAACTTGGTGACAGATCGTCCTTTAATATTACAATTATCAGCTACCAAATACTATATATTTTAAAATTTTAATTAATCATTCTCCCTTACAGTCAACCTATCTCTTCCCTCTAACCGGAAAGTTTCAACTTTAAATACAAGTCTTAATTTGCATGTTCACATCTTCTTCGGGAGGAAGCTATATAATAAAATAATTTTTAAGGACCCAATTTTTCCCAAGAGGATTAGTTTTTACAGGAAAGCGAATAGACCTGTCACAATTTTATACAAAATATGTACCACAAATACGCATGATTGTGCTTCGTTTTACATTCAAAAATGCGTTACTTGTGTCTTTGCATTAATTTAAATTAAAGTATCAAAATTGATTACAATATCAAAAATCCAACTTTGGGGAGAGTTCAGGAACGTAGTAATTTAAAAATAATGATGGTGGAGTGATGCACCTTATTGTTTGAATTTATATGCTCTTCATTTTTTTTATTCTAATTTTCTCATCAATGGAATTCTTAGGTAAGTATTTTTTCTCTCTATTTTATACGAAACTTTAAAATACATTTCATCATTTATATTTTTAAATTTTCGAGTTCATGTTACAGAATTTTGAAAACTTGACAGTTAGGAATTCTTAGTCTTTACTTACAACTTCCAATTCAGTTGTGCAATATTTTTCAATTTGTTTAAATAATTAAGTATAAAGCTAAATATTTATAAATTTTTGAAGTAATAATTGATGGACATTGCACGATATGGGATGAAATTTATAAGTAAGGCTCCGCACATAGATAACATTGATAATACATTTATAAAATATTGATAATCTCATTATGATATTAATTACTTTATATTTGACAAGCGCACCTAATTAGTAAAATTTCAAATTACACAAAGCAGTGAAAAATAGCCTTGATATCGTAACTTTTTAAACATGTGAGAGTTAAACACCAATAACTCTTAAAAAGATTTATATGCAATGACAAAACGGCAAAGAAACCCAATTCTAGATCTGTTCTATTACATGCGCAATTGATCTAATTATTAGTTAAAATACATTGCATGTGATATAATATTAGTATTCGCGCGCGCGTCTGCATGAAACATTGTTTCAAGGGCTAATAGTTTAAAAATGTAATAATATTCTTTTTTATTGGATTGCGTGGGATCAAAAAGTGCTCTTCAGTTTTAATGACATTCGTTTTCTTAAAACACAATTGATTCCAAATGTACCTGGATTTATATTCCGGGATCCCATGAATACTTTTTGAGTTCCCGGGGGAAAATGTTATTGAAAAATAGGCCTTTTTTAAATTAAAAGGAATTTTCAATCGTTAATAAAATACTTTCTATTCCTCCATTCAAGTGCAAATTCATGTTTTTAAACTTGTAGTGAATGACACTTGATGTTAATACACTTTTTCAAATATTAATTAATTAATTAAATATTAAAAAATGAATAATTAGTTAAAAACAAAAATAATAGTCAAACAGCATATATAGAAAGGAAAACTGCCCGTTGTGTCCATATAGCGCAATGGATTGCGAGTTGGACTTCTAATCCAATGGTCATGGGGTCGAATTCCACCCGGGATGGCCTAACTTCTGAGAATGTGATTTCTATTTTACTATACAATTTTATTAGAATAATTAAATATAATTAATGAATAAATAGTAACAAACAAACAAAAAATAACCAACATAGAAAGGAAAAAGGAAAATTGAGGAAAATTCCTATTTTTTCTAGGTTCGGTAATGTATAACATATTTTAAATTTTAACGATATGACCAAAAAAAAAGTTTTTTTTTGTTGACCAAAGTAAAATTTATTTAATTTTTTTTTTATTTCTTGTTGAAGTTGGAGGAAGGCTATAGTTTTCAGGTGTCTTCATTGTAACTTGATTATGGCCCGACGTTAAATCTTTTCGCCGGGTTTTTCCCCTACTGGTTTATGAGGGGGGAAAAACCAGGGGCATCCCGTCATTTTAACTTTGGAAAATTTTGGTTCACCAGCCTTCATATTTTCATCGGGGAAAAAAATTTTACGTGATTAATAGCACGCCTACGTAATATCACGTTAATGTAAAAACCATTGTAAAATGAAAATTTAATTTACAATACCTAAGGATGTGATGGAGGGTGTCGACACACAGGTGTTTTTAAAATGAAGATTTTCCCCCAAAATAAAAAAAATTGTTATGGATACAAAAAAACAAGCGTTGTACCATTTTAGAATCTTTAAAGGGATCCCACTATTGGGAAACCCGGGGTTTTAAAAACGTTAAATGGATAATATTTTGATATTTATTCTAGATTAGAAAATGTATATAAAATTGTTTTAAGAATATTATTACAATAGATAATTATTTAAATACAATATTTTGACAAAAAATGAATATAGAATAACCAATTTTCAAAACATTCTCCTTTTATGAAAAATGCTTCTATTACGATAATATTTTGTTTGTATAGACCTCAGATCTCTGTACAGAGGTTCAACTAGAATTTTTGAAATATATAACTTAGAAGTGGGTTTATCCATGTTTTACGACACCAGAGGGGAGAAATTTTAAGAAAATACGCCGATAATTATTTCAAATGGTTGTAACTCTGAAAATAAAGTGAATTTTTCAAAAAAAAAAAAATAGTTCAGACTCTCTGGAGAAATCTTTACTTTATATAAGCACGCACACACACACAACAAAATATTATTACCTTAGAAGCATTTTTTATAAAAGGAGAACATTTTGAAAAAAGGTTATTCTAAGTTAATTTTTTGCCGAAATATTGTATTTAAATAATTTTTTTTGTCAAAATGTCCTTAAAACAATTTTATACATGTATTCTAATCTAAGTGACACTAAATATCATGTAAATTATCCATTTATGTGGTTTTCTTATATATATATAAAATCACGGTTCCGAACGCGTAGTCGGATACCTTAACTAAATGGTCCATCTTTTGAGAAACTTTCCTGGGTTGGATGTAATATTTTTCTTTCTATGGAGAGTGAAAGTTAGGTGACATTTTTTCAAACTTTGACTTAAACAATCTAAGTTAATTTTAATTAAACCAGCAAATTGTTTGACCGACTTATGACTGTGATTAATAGCACGACTATGTAAGTTTGCGAAAAAGATAACTGTAAAATTTTGAAATTTGTGGTCACAGTACTTAATAATGTGATGGTGGCTGTCAATTTTCCACATTTTCAAAAATATGCTGATAATCCCTTAACCAAGTGATAGGAATTTTTTTTTTATTTTCCTCAGAACTGATATGACTCCATTTTCATCCCATGTTCCCTTGACTTTGAGTTTCGGAATACTCTGTAAATGTATTAAGGTATCCGACTAGCCTAAAATCATGATTTTTTATAAAAAACTGGCAAACTTTCTTATGATTTTATTTTATAGACAATTTTATTAGCTTTGTAAAAATACCAAGTTTTTTATTTTCCATTTTTCTAGAACGAAAACTACAAGTGTTTTCGTAAAAGCAGATGCCATAACTTTACATAAGATGCCAAACTTTAAAATGCGTTTTACTCAAAATGTGTTTTTTTGGAAAACCTCAAACGGGGACAGCGATTGCTCAAAAAGTTTTCAAAATAATTTGCTGAAATTTTAAGTGTATGTTCTGTATAACAGTAAAAGTGTTTTAATCTTCATATTTATCAATCACTGCTTTATTATATAATTTGCAGTTCTTTATATGAATATAATCACTGTTTTTTTTAAAGCAATTTCATATAATAACTAAGATAAAGTGCTCTATAGTTTTTGTAAATAATTAAAATATCTCTTATCATGAAAGTCATTTCAAAAAGAAATAGCAAAGTAATGCATCAAAATTGAAAATTTGAGAATTGGTTCAATTATTATTTATACAGAGTGGGCCCCGTTTATGTAATTTTTTGTCAATTTTTACCCATTTTTTCCTATTTTAGTATTAATAATTTATTTTTTCTTTTCTTAATTTTAGCCTTTTTTTCTTAAAATGTACTAAATAAATCTAAAAACCGCAAAAAAATCTCGACATCTCCATTTTTTAAAAAAGAGTTGTCCCAAGTAGTCGGATACCTTAAAATCCTCAAACATATGTTTTTTAAAAAAGCTTCTAAAAAATTTCTTTGTGAAAAAAAAATGGTTATTCTTTTTATAATATTAGTTTTGTAAATATAAATGAATTTAATTCTTGAGACTTCCTTTACATTAAAACTTACAAGTTTTAAACTATTCTCGACATTAAAAAGACTTCTCTAAAGGATCTGACTTCATTAGACTGTCTTGACAAATTTTCAGTAATGAATACCAGTATATTTATAAGCATTAAAAATTTTTGCTAAAAATATCATTATCTTGATTAGCAACTCAAAAAAGATGGCAGAAATCCATTTAGGCAAACAATAATCATGAATAATATCCAACAATTCACATGTCTGTAGCTAATTACGCCAATAGTGACTATGCTTAACTTAAATCAAGTTTGGCAAAGATTTCATCTGTATGACAAACAAAAAAAGGGAGCAGGATTATACATCTACTTATCTCAAATACCCTTTCTGATGGATCCATTAGTGAAGCCACCTCGTATCACGTCTAGCTCAAATTGTGCGTATTTCGAAGGTCTGGCCTTTAATCGGATCAAATGAAGATTAGGTGTGGTGCCTCCCCCTCTTCTGTTAGGGGGTCATCCATCACAGGGGGTGAAAAATCATTCCCCCTGCACTTCATTTTGACTCTGACATGTTATACGAGGCGTCCTCTGCACCCAATTAGGTGAGGATAAAATTTCGTTTATCTAGCTTTCAGTACGAGGGTTTAAGGGTACTTGGGTAGGGAATATAGTCATAAATTTGGAAACCCCCAAGCAGAAAAATGAAATGGTGGGGTGAAGTATTTTGAAAAGGAACCTGCTGGAAGATGGTTTTTGTAAACTTACTAATAATATGTTATACTGATATTATACTGCTTAAGGTATCCGACTACGTTCGGAACGGTGATTTTAAAAAAGCGTATAAATGGATAATTTTCGTGATATTTAATGTCACTTAGATTAGAATACATGTATAAAGTTGTTTTAAGGGCATTATGACAAAAAAAAATGATTTAAATACAATATTTTGGCAAAAAATTAACTTAGAATAATCTTTTTTAAAAACGTTCTCCTTTTATAAAAAATGTTTCTATAATAATAATATTTTATGTGTGTGTGTGCTTATATAAAGTAAAGACTTCTCCAGAGAGTCTGAACTAGGATTTTTGAAAAATTCACATTATTTTGAGAGTTACCACCAATTGAAATAATTATTGGCGTTTTTTTCTTAAAATTTCTCTCCTCTGTTGTAATAAAATGTGAATAAATCCACTTCTAAGCTATATGTTTTAAAAATTCTAGTTCAGCCTCTCTACAGAGGTTTGAGCTATATATAGACAAAATATTATTATAATAGAAGCATTTTTCATAAAAGGAGAATGTTTTGAAAATTGGTCATTCTATGTTCATTTTTTGTTAAAACATTGCACTTAAATAATTTTTTATTGTAATAATATTCTTAAAACAGTTTTATGTACGTTTTCTAATCTAAGTGACACTAAATATCATAAATATTATCCATTTATACGCTTTTGCAAAATCACGGTTCCGAACGCAGTCGGATACCTTAAAAAAATGTTTGATTATTTGATGGTAATACACTATTTTTATTAAATTAATCTGGATAAACTTACAAGTGAAACGCATTTTGTAATAAATTTATAGGGGAAAGCTTTTTAATAAACTTTCTTTTAAATTTTGAAACAGTTTTGATAAAAAAAAGCTTAGTGTTTTTTGTTTTTTTTTAAAATTTTTTTTTAGCATTTTCTCTCTGATTTCTTGATTTGAAAGCTTCAAGAAAAGTATTTCTTTATTACCGAAACAATCTTTGAGATTTTTGTATGGTTTTATATTATGCATGGCCAGTAGCGCACGCAGGAATTTTTTCAAGGGGGGTGTCCAGGGTCGAAAGTCCACCATTCTTGTATCATGCTCCTTTTGATTTTGTCGATTTTCGGGAACAAAAAACAGCAAAAAAAACTAATTATTGAATAAATAATTAGCATTAATTAATAGAATTAATCATAAATATAACAAATACTTAAATAAATTTTACGTACTATATACTTAAAATTATAATAAATCTGGAAAAAAAATCAAGGGCTTTGGGGGAGGATCCCTAGGACACTCCCCTTGTGTGCGCTTCTGTGCATGGCTTTTAGTATAAAGTGAACACTTTAGCTTTTTTTTTTATCTTTTTTTGTCAGAATTTTTTTTTACGTAACAAAATTAAAGAGAATAATGAAACAATTTTTGCTGCTTTTTCAGTTTTTTTTCCATCTATTTAACACGTATTTAAAAATTTAATTTGCATTTCAAAATCTGCTTAACAAAATTTAAAATTAGTTGCTTAAAAATAAATTAAAAGTAATTTGATTTTCCCAAAACATAATTAATTTTTTGCCCCGCCTATGTGTTCGTTTTTTTTCTTTTTGTCTTTGAGTTCTCATATATTTAGATTTTTTTTTAATATCTGAGTTTCTCTTGAAAGGAATATATTATATTATATTCCTTTTAGGAATTTTTTGCAAAACCTTTCTTATTTCCTTATAATTTATAAATTTTTTTTTAAAATCCTTGCCTTCGCTCAGTATACTTTTATTTCTTTACAAGAACCATTGAGATAAGATAAATTAATGCAATTGTTAAAAGATTTTACATTTCATATTTTTGTATAAAAAATAAGAGAACGGTTGTATGAGAAGGTAAAATTTTAGGTTATAAAAATGATTAATATAAATATGAATTATATAATATATCTAAAGTTGCACATATTATGATGCATAAAATTTGACTTATACTTTTTATATCCTTCCACTGAATTTCACTTCCTCTCCCCTTCTTATTATTCAAAATTATTTGATTCTTTTCAAATCGGTATATATTTCAATGAACTAGGTTGTCCTAAATTTCAACTTTATATTTGAAAACTAAGGTCTCCAGATACTCCTTTATGAATTCTAGGGATTTTGACGTATGAGAGAGAGAGAAAGACAATCCTCAAAACATTTACTGTTGAAACTTTCTTAACAAAACTAGTATGTAAATTTAACTCAGTGGCGCAACAGTCTATGAGGGCCAGGGCCTACAGTGCCCAACTCAGTATACGCGACCTTGGGCCCTGAGGTGCACGAGCAAATGTTCCGGTCAGGTGGTCAGTCTGATGCTAAATCCCCAGTGTTAAGTTCCCAAGCAAGGTTGGTACTCATTTATCAACCCACTGAAAGGATGAAAGGCTGAGTCAACCTTGAGCAGCCCGGGTTTGAACCTCGGACCTGTGGTGTGGAAGTGTGATGCACAAACCACTCAGCCACTGGACTTCAAACCAGTATGTAGTTTCTTATAAAAATCAGTAATATATAAATAGATTATTTCTTTGGAAGTAAATTCTGAATTAATAAAATTATAACTCATGATTTAAAAAAAATATCAAGTAAATATATCAAATATATTTATTTGTAACACACGGCAACACGTTTTTTAGCTCTTCTTTTTCAGTATACATATATATGTAACAATTCATGCTAATTTCACATTAAAACTTTTTAATTTGTAATGGCCCTGACCCTCCAGGACCTTTAAGTAAATAATTAACTGTTAGCTTACCCGCCTAACGAGATGTAATCGTAACTTTAACACTGCAAAATTATGTACATAACATTTTTTTCAATTATTTCTTATGTAATCACCTCGTACGATATGTGTCTACCAATCGCAAGATCCCTCCATAGAAGCTGTATGGGTTTTTGAACTACCGGTTGCCGCTCTGTATAAATGCTTTCGCCTTCATGGAAAATTCGTGCTACTTAATGTAACTGCTATGCAACGCCAGGCTTATGTTAATCATCTTTTGCTTTTTGTGTGTGTCGTTTTTAATCGTATAAGTTTCTAAATGTAAAATAAAGGTGGAATATATCTGTCCCCAAGACATGACTCATTAATTCAATAGCTCAAAAACATATCACCTAATCATGGAATATGGAACATGGAACAACATATATCTAAGGATGATTAAATTAGATCTAAATCTAAATTCCCTATATAGCACTTAACTTTTATTTTCCAGTACATCTTCAAGTATTAAATTAATCACCCAATTATTTCTCCGAAACAGATGGCCTAACCATTAAACATTTCTGATCCCAGATCATTATATTTAATAGCTCTATATGTGTCAGCATTAACTTTCAAGAATATATATCATAAAATACGAGATACTTCACACATCTGGGTTTAAGTGGTAAAAAACTTAGATTTCACTTTGGTTCTTTTTTTTTCTCTCTGCCTCTTAGCGTCAGATGATGCCGAGAATTCATTGAATAAAGCTAATTTTTAAAATTGAGTCTGATACATATCATGTATTGGAGTTATTCTTAAAGATTGACAGGATTATTCCAATGTTCAGCAAAACAGTCCGTACTCCAAGCCATGACAGAGACAAGTCCGATTTCAGCGTCGTTCAACAGCGAGTGAGTCGTTCGTTT
Organism: Trichonephila inaurata madagascariensis; assembly: GCA_019973955.1. NCBI lineage: Eukaryota > Metazoa > Arthropoda > Arachnida > Araneae > Nephilidae > Trichonephila > Trichonephila inaurata. The sequence goes on from BMAV01011023.1 coordinate 378,956, forward strand.
ACGCGTTTTCAGTAAGTCCGCCGAAGTAGAAGTCAAAGTACTTAAACGGGAGGTGGGTTGAGTTATCCTGGTAGGAAGTTTACCCCAACTGACACATAAAGGGTTGGGGATTCATCATATATATATATATATATATATATATATATAATATATATGATTATATATATATATATATATATATATATATATATATATATATACACAGAGAGAGGGGGCATGGTAGCCCAGTGGTCTAGGTCACAGATTTGCGTTTGGCATGTCATGAGTTCAAGCCTAATGCAGCTGAAGAACCGAGTTAGAGAGGTGATACGTTAAATCTTCTCCGGAGTTCAAACTATTCGTTAATGTGGAGTTGGGAGGGGATGCATTCGGCATTGTTTGTCACTTGACCATGGTCCAAAATTACAAGGTCCTTCTCTCAAAGCCCTCGTGTAGCTGAATTGGGTGACGTTAATATTCACTCATTTATAAATAATGCATACATATGTAACAGATAAAACAATGTCTCAGGCTTATGAAATTAAATAATGATAATATACTAGCGGCGTCACAGTTAATGTTCACTAAACAATTGTTATACAGACGAGGGAGAACTATTGGTAACGGACATCATCAAGTGATGCGGATGAAACCTGAGATGGTACTCTCCTTTCCAAACTACCACACCAGGGTTACAGGAGGTCTTTGACATGAAATATTTAACCCTTTATCAACCGCATTATGATTTACTGCAGTTTTTTTTCATGCAATATTTTTTTTGATCACTACATTGAAAATTAAGGGATATACATAAACAAAACACTCAACTTTGGGAAATTTAATCCATTAGAGCTAATTAATTAATTAAAGATATATTCCACTGTAAAATTAATTCTCTATACACTGTTCACTTAAAATAAAGAGTCAAATGGTTTTCTAAGGTAATCATTAACATACAAAAAAGTAAGACACATAAATTTTGACATTAACTATTTTTTCGGGGCAAAAATGATAATCTTTGCAATCCGCTCAAAACGCAGTAATCTGAAATCGCAATTTCTGCTCTAAAACTATTCGCCCTTCTCGCTAAAATACTCATTGTAGAACCCGTGCTATCATATATCTTGAAAGAGTGGATTTCAAAGAATATTCCTGCTATGTATTGTCAGAATATTCGTAAAATTGGTTATCCTATGTTATTTTCAAGTGAGTAGTTCTTATAAATACCGTCGATAGATAAAGGGTTAACTTGAATCACCCACTTGATTTTAGCAGCGTTTTGCCCGAATTCATAATACCCCTACCTCGAACTCGTGCCAATAACCACTTTGGCTACTAAGGCTGCAATGTCTTAAGAGCAGCAAATCTATTTTCTTTTGTAAATGCGATTATGATAAAAAATATTTTAAAAAAATTCAAGGAATTCAAATGTGTTATTGAAATTAAAAATAAACTTCCTTTTTTTTTCTATTTTGTAATAAAAGTTTTTCTTTCAACAATTACCTCGAAATAAGTGTTAAGTTTTTAAAATTATCTTTTGAAATATTTTTTTTTTCTCCAAATGGGCTCCATATTAGCAACTAAGCATTTACAGACACGGCAAGTACCTAAATGTTTCAGTGGTGGCTCTCACTACCAAATTTAGACTCTTGAATTAATTTAATTGAAACTTTTTTGAATTATATACTTAAATGTATGGTGAAAAAGTAAAATGAAATAATACTCAAATGATTCTTAAGGTATCCGACTACCTTCGGTACCGTGATTTTGCAAAAGCGTGTAAATGGATAATATTTATGATATTTAGTGTCACTTAGATTAGAATACATGTATAAAATTGTTTTAAGGACATTATGACAAAAAAAAATATTTAAATGCAATATTTTGGCAAAAAATGAACTTAGAATAACCTTTTTCCAAATGTCCTCCTTTTGTAAAAAATGCTTCTATTGTATTAATATTTTACCTGTATTCGGCTCAGACCTCTGTACAGAGGCTCAACTAGAATTTTTGAAACGCATAACTTGGAAGTTGGTTTGTCCATGTTTTACGAAAACAGAAGGGAGAAATTTTAAGAAAATACGCCTATAATTATTTCAAATGGTTGTAACTCTGAAAATAATCTGAAATTTTCAAAAATCATAGTTGAGCCTCTGTACAGAGGTCTGAGCTATATACAGGCAGCATTTTTTACAAAAGGAGAACATTTGGAAAAAAGTTTATTCTAAGTTCATTTTTTGACAAAATATTGTATTTAAATAATTTTTTTTGTCATAATGTCCTTATATAAAACAATTTTATACATGTATTCTAATCTAAGTGACACTAAATATCATGAAAACTATACATTTATGCACTTTTTTAAAATCATGGTTCTGAACGTAGTGGGATACCTTAAGAAATTCATAAAAGCAGTTCGATAAAATATTCTATACTTTCTTCGTGTTTTTTTTTTAGTATTTTTGGCTGAACATGAATTTTTATTGATTTATAGCATTTATTAGGTGCATTGATGTTTGTAGTATATAAATAACAGCAAAACAAATGGATTTTTTTCTTAATTTGAGAGCATATCTTTTCTAAAAAGAGTAAATTGAGTAATGACTTACTGAATCGATACAGTGTTTCACAAATTTGAGCCTACTTGAAAGAAGATTACGAAAACATTCTGCCTTAATATTGATTTGTGATATATTCCGAGAAAACCCCCCTTTTAGAAAAAAAAATAAATAAACAAGCCAAAATCTAAAAAAACATTAATCAGCTAAATGACTGAACTATAACGTTTCATTTTTTTCCCCTTTTTACCTCGAAGCTTGGCACATTTTCCTCGCGGCTGCAACTGCAGTCATTAAGTTTTAATGGATCAGCTTTGATCGAACAACTGTTTTTAAATCCCCCCACCACAGGCGTTAATCATTATTTGTCTTGACCTAGGCTATGTTCTGCAATTCTCTCTCGCTTTTTCCCAAGTATTTTCTTCATAGTTCCTTTTTCCCTTCCAGAAAATGAATGAAAGAATAAATTGGAGCTCAGCAGAAACTTTTAAGCGTCATTTCGCCGGGCTTTAATGACGCAAAAACTGATCTATGCCAATGAAAGAAAAAAAAAAAAAAGCTGCTGAAAGAAAAAGAGAGAAAAAAACTTCAAATTTATATAGCAATGGACGTGGCGAAATTTTTAAAGATAGCTTTTTGACGTCGAAAAACGTAAAAATAATTAACGGTGTAGCTGAACTGAAAGGAGAAAATAATCAATTATATAAATATACACAAAACGGTAGCCTGGTGTTGTTCTTGGGGATTAACTTATGTCGAAGTGTAATGAACACTCCCAAGTTTTTTCATTTATTATTTTTTTTCAATCAGTCTTTAACACTTTTAATTTGCGGTGTCTGAAACATAAATTAGATGTTGAGGGTTACGGCTTTAGCTTTTAATTTTTTTATTAGTAATTAAGGACCAATGAAAGAACTGGTGATCATTAGTGAATAAAGTTTGAAAAACAAATGAGATGAACTCCTCTAAATTAACATTTTTCATTGCATTTTTAAAACGATACATTCTGAAATAAATTTTTAGGATTTACTTTTTTGTAAAAAAATGTGTTAGATGAGTTTGTAATACTATTGATTATTTCAAAAAAAAATATTTGAGTGATAGTTAATTAATTTGTTACATACTTTTAATTACTGTAGTAAACAATGAATGATTCGGTTTTGAAGCTTTCGTGATCTTTTTAATTCTTAAAATGATTTAGCATTCAGTACATTTGCTATGTTTAAATGAAACTAGTGTTTACAGTTTTAAATATATTTAATTGTAGATTAATATATCGTTCTTTTTTATTTTTTGCATATTGTTGCATTCTATAGTTGATCTTTATAAAAAAATAAAGTAAAAAGTATTAAAAGTAAAGTAGTATTATAAATTAAACCTAGTTATTATAAAGTTACAGTAGCTATTATAAATAATTTAACTTTACTTTCTGTATCATATTCTAAACATGAGAAGGTTAAATAAAAAGTAAAAAGTTGTGAAATTCGTCTACGAGTTATTTAATTTTGTTAAGTGTATTTGATTTTTCTGTGATGGATCAATTCTACTTCTTCCAGCGAGCACGCGTTCATTTACCAAAATTTATGCAAATGTTGAACAAATGAAAGGAACTACAATTAAAAAAATTTTTCTCATATACTTCCTGCCTAAATCAGTCAAGAGGAGAGATAACAGATAATGGTACAAGTGAAGCCACCTGGAAGATATATTGCATTTCTGTTATACTCGTACAAGTATAGTTGCTGGTGTTTGAAGTTGAAAGCCGAAAAACAAATTAAGTTTAGATTTAGTTATAGTTGTAAAATGATCTTATTATATTCCCCTGGCTATTGTTAGTTGCATTGTTTTTACCTCTAGATAAGAGTTATTCTTTTATTCCTCTCAAGCTAAGAGTTGCAGGTATTCTTTGTGAATAAAACAAAAATTGAGTTCTTAGTCAGATTTCGTGTAGGTCTCTGTGCAAATATGCGTTATATTTTTGTTACTGATATGAATGGCTGTTGTTTCATATGGAAAAATAATAAACAATCCATTTACATCAGGTCATTCTCCAAAGAACTATATAATACGAATGATTTTGTTTATAAGTTTCTGAATTCTGATAAGTTAAAAATATATTAGTCTTTTCTGCTTTAAAGAGCATCTTAGCACTAATTGTTCATATATTAGCAAATTTTATAGACAAAACTATTGTATCTGAACAATTAATGGAAGAAAAATGTATCTGACATCTAAAAAGTAATAAACAAAATGTTGAAAGTAAATTCATAAAAAATATAGATAAAACTATAGACAAAAAATAAATAAATAAATAAATAAAAAATAAAACAAGAATGAATATTTAATAGAATTTGATTATTGTTTCAATTACTTTTTTCTATACCTTAAATAAGTTGTTAAATTAGTATTTTAATAAGCTTTCATACGATGAATTAATTTTCTCAGAACATATACATATTAAAGAAGAGTAAACTAAATACTCTCTAAACTAGAGCAATATTGAAGTGGATTAGTTGAGTGATTGATATTGCAGATTTAATTTAAATTTGGATAACCTGAGTGAAATGCTTTAAGGGAAGAACTACTCAATCAATTGAATTATCCCTTTCCCAGATTTTTTGTAACGCTTATTTGCAATAAATTATGTAATGAAATTTTTTGTAATTTGATTTAGCTTTGAATGATTTCCAGCAAATAATCTTACTTCTTTAAACAAATATAAATACACGAAATTCTCCCTTATTAAATAATGTTAACTTAAAACACACTCAAGTTGCCCTCGAGTCCATACATATCCAATAAATAAACATGAAAGGAATACAAGTAATTTGTCTTAAGGTTTCTAACACATTGAAATGACCGACTTTATCAAATCATGCTTTTTAAAACTTTTTTTTATTTTATTGAATCGAGAAATCTTCGTGTGCTTTACAAAACATATATTGCCTTGTGTTAAAAATTGCTAGAGGCCGAATTACAATAATTTGCATAACATTAGAAAAACCGGAAGTAGGCTTTAGTCTACTAAAAGTGGGCATTTAATCTTTTCCAAATCTATCATGGAGAGTCCGATAACACAAAATATTATAATTGTATGTCTATGGAACTTTTTGAACCTGATATTTATATTGCTTTCTAGAGAATATACTAAAATAATTCTTACTGTATGAATATTTTTTGAGATGGCCTGTTATTTAAATATTAACCTCATAAATGTCACATTTCTTATAACTTCATCTGTTCTGAAGTTTTTATATTTGTAAAACTTTAAAATTTCAGTGTATTCACAAGATAAATGAATGTAGTTCATTTTAGCAGTACTTTTACTGATATAGGTTCATTACATTTTTTTTCTAACTGCTTTAAAATATTTTTAAGAAACTACTAACATTTCACTCATAATTGTGAATTTTTGTAAAATTTAGACAATTCATTTTAAATGTTTCTCGATAGGTATTAATATTTTTGGTACTGATCCCTAAAAACTTATTTATAGTTTTTTAGTATACTATTTTTAAAATAGAACTATAAACATGTTCGAATACCAATGTTTATTCATTTCAAAAACTACAAAATATCTTTAAAATACTTACATTTTTTTTCTTTAAAAATTTTCGACTTTTATATTCTTTATTTTTCTTTTTTACAGTACTAACAATAAGAAAAATACACTGAATACTACAGATTTAAACTCATAAATATATAACTGAATTATATCAAAATTTATTTTCATCTTAAAATAAGCAAATAAAATGAATTGGTTACTGATATATTTAAAAAAATATATATTAAAACAGGTTATATTTGCAATGTTTCGCACTTCACTTGAAATAAAATGTTCTTAGGGCTCTTATTACTTATTTTTTCTGTGTACTTTTAGGTAATGATTCATTGGCTTCCCATTTCTTCTTAAACTAAATAATTTTTGAGAACTATCATAGCTACGTTTCCCCAAAACAGGACAATTTTCAATTTATGCAATTAACATTCATAAAATACCTTTATTAGCTAATAAACATGATGAAAATCTGCAACAATCTCCGCTTTGAGTGGCCTTTAGTCAATGTTTTTTCTTATCACAAATGTTGGAATTGTTCGCTTGCAAATCGTCCTGGTATTAACATAGGGCTTGTTTGAATATCTGAGTTGCAAGTAATCTATATTAAAATTATTTGAAAGAATTTTCTTCTGAAGATAAAATTTCGTTCAAGCCCCTGATCATTTTGATAAATCGAGGAAATACATTTTATCCTAATTATGCGAGTCGGACGACTCTGAATAACAAGTCGCTCACTCGACATTCTCATTTCAGATTTATCATTACGCGATCGCATCCAGGATCGTGTCGGGATTTCAAATGCATCAATCAAACTTCGATCCTCTGAGGCGGAATGAGAATATATATTTATAAAAAAAGGGTTAAACTGGAGACAGAATGTACAGAACAAAATAAATCGGGAAAGGGAGCTTACGGAGCGAAGGGCCTTACTTCGATAAGCAAATTGTTCTGTTCTTTTATTTTTATGTTATTTTATCCTACTCGTACGCTCCTGATCCGTGAAAAAAGAAGCTAATTACGATCGCTTCTATGCCCTCCGTCGATCTTAAATGGCAAAGACGTTTTATCGAAACGCTTTCTTCGCTTCCAATGATAATGAGGATTTCAATGGCTCGTTCGGGATCTAAGTGTTCCTAATGCTGCTCTGGGAAAAATGTTTCTCGCGTCGTTTTCTGTTGACTTGGGTTATCTACTTTGAGGAGGACGATGGTCTTTACTTGGGATGATGACTTCTTGAAATCGGGATTCTTCTGCATCGATAGTCTAAGGAAACAAAATAATAAGAAAAAAAGAAATGAAGAAGATAGAGCATGAGAAAACTCTTTATGTTTTATTGATGTTTTTTGAATCAGAATTTCAAGAGAAAAAAAAGGAGTTGGATATGTTCAATGCCATTTAGGTTGGGAAAAAGACGGCATATGTTTTTTTTTTCATTCAGTTAATGGGCAAAGATTTAATCGGTAGGAAATTCGTAGGCGACAGATAAAACACTGATTCCGAGAATGATCCTTATTTAAAATTTTTCAGAGTGTGTTCAGAGAATCAAGTTTCCTGATATTCTTCCATTTCTATAGCTACAAAATGAAGGGGGAAAAAAGGAGATTACTTTAATCGTATGCGATTTTTTTAAAAAGAGAGATTGGGCAGAGCTAAATTATGCTTACACATGCAGTTATTACTATTTTTAAGAGTACAAAATCTCTTTTCATATAATGTCACTCTAAAAGGTGTGTGTGAATTCAGTTTAATGTTCAATTGTTATATATTGAGGCAGTACAGTTTGAATGTTGGTTACATAATAATTGTGGATGCCTGATTATCTATAATTTATGAATAAGGCATTTATTGTAATTAATTTGCATATATTGAATTATTTTTTCAAAGGAATGTGTTATTGGTATGTTGTTGATGGTGCGATGAAATAATTGGGGAAAATGTAAACACACATACATTAAAAAAATAAGCACATGTATTTCAAAATCTGTGTTTATCAAGAGCATTAGCCTTACTTATCAATAATATTAGCAAGCCACGAAAAATTTTCAAATTATTATTATTATTTTTTTTTCATTTTGGAATTATATAAAGCTTTTATATTAATGAAAGTTAAAAACAAAACTTGCATCTGAAATACAATATTTGTGTTCTTCATGAATTTATTAGTCATTTTTTTTTCGAATTGAGTTATATATCTTTAAGTTAGTTGACCTATTACTCTTCATTGCTTAAAATTGCTATCTTGTTGCCAAAAATCTTATACACACATATATATATATTCAGTTCTGATGCTTATTGATTATTCATCTTTCTTTAGTAGAGAATTTTGACTATATATATATATATATATATATATATATAATCTATAAATATATACAAATAGCTATTAAACCTAAGTATATCAGTGAAGATAGTGAGAAATATTAGCCACAGTAGTACAATAGCAAACTCCTGGCCTTAGGAAATATATATATATTTACTTTGCCACTTACCCACTTTATTGAAAAATGAGTTGCAACAATATGTTTATTTTTTTAAGTCTTGCGACACTCTTAAAAAACAAAAACTGCCATTTAAATTTAAAAAAAATTATTATAAATGTTTTGTAAATAAAGTTCTCTGTGGAAAACCTGTACTCGCGATAGTGTGAGGGGCAAATGAAGGAAGATACGTATTGTAAACTCGACAACTTTCATTTAAATCGATTCAAAATTTAATAGGATTGCAATTAGCAAATGGGAGCGAGTTAGCCCCCAACAAAATAATAAATATTATTTATATGAATGTCAGTCAGAAGTACTGGACCCGAAAATTTGAAGAGCACCTGGCAATGATAATAAGACTACTATTCTTATGTCAAAACACGTAGATATTCCACAAAGAAACCTTCACAAATTTAATTTAAACTATCTTCTCAGACATCACTGCCAACAGCCTCTGAGAACTCTTTTCACCTAATTGTAAATAGTGTGACTCGTTTACGTGCTTCATGGTTCCTTCACATTGTTTGATTTTTGAGAAAGTGGTACTCAAAAATCAAACAATTCGTGGAAAGGTATTTCCCATGAAGATTAGTTGAAAGCTGTGAACACAACTAGCTGCATCTCTTTTCATCAGTTTTTGATTAGTGCTTCATTTTTTTAAAAAAAAATTGAAGTTTCATTTATTTTACTATCATTAAAGAATTAAAATATAATTACCAAAAATTAAATCAATATTTCTATTGAAACATAATCTGAGGAATAATTGGTGTTTCAGATTATTTGTGAGAATTTTATAAACAGAAATAATATAATGATCTAGTTCAGGGGTCGGTAACCTATGACACATGTGCCACATGTGGCAAGAGATACGATTCTCAGTGGCACTGTGCACTACTTTACAAATTAGTCAAATTTTGAGTGGATGGAAGTTGATAAATTTGTAATAGATCTCTCTAGTTTGATAAACATTTTTAGAGTTATGGACTTTTACGGAATTAAGAAAAAATCTGGAAGATAACTAACTAAAGATAAATTCACTGCTATTTTGTAAATTATTGAATGTTACTGCTTAATTGTTTGAAGAGAGAAAATTACATATACTCCGTCTTCCACTTTTGGTTTTACATATCTAAGAAAAAAATCTTTCCTCATATGAAAAATATTTCAAGTCCACAAAAAGAAATTGTTTAATAATTGAATGCTCAGAATCGTGTCAAGTTGAAATTCACACATTACACCCCTGTTGTTGCAGGGACAAGGTTTGGATTAAAATATTAATTCGTTATTTAGCTATATTAAATGAATACTTATTTATATTACAATAAGAAACAACATAAGACATATGTTCAAAAAATACATAATGCATAATATGTACTTTAATTTTTTTTTATTTATGTTGCAAGAATTGTTATATTTTATATTGTTTATTTTTCCATGCTAACAAATGTCGTTAATTGAGGCAAAATTAATAAATAATAAAACTTTAAATATATGTTCTTGACCTCTGTTTCTTAATTCTGCATGTATTGTCGTGGGAATTCAATTGTTTACAGTATTTCCTACTGTGTGGATCCCTGTATTATATTATTAAATTGGTTTGGCACAATACAGCTACAAGGTTGCCGACCCTTGATATAGTTCATACTCATAATTAAAAACCTGAATTTTTTACATGTAGAAATACTCCCTTTTTTTCAAGTGTCCCTTTTCAGGTTTTACACTGGTTATGTAATTTTAATCGTTTATAAACAGCAATGGTTTTGTTTTACAATTTGGCTACTATAAGTAAAAGTAACCAAAAAATACAGCTACTAGATATGAAAAACGTTAATGAAGAAAGGCAAATTTGAAACTAAAAAAATATGTAGTTCCAGTAGCACACACAAGGGGGGAGGGCCCGGTTCTGGAACCCCTCCCGAAGTCCTTGTTTTTTTTTTCAATTGATTATAATACAACGTATATAGTACGTAAAATTCGATTGAGTATTTGTTATTAGTAATTAATTTTGTTAATTAATGTTCATTATCTATTCAAAAATTAATTTTGTTAATTAATGTTCATTATTTATTCAAAAAAATTAATTTTGTTAATTAATGTTCATTATTTATTCAAAAACTAATTTTGTTAATTAATGTTCATTATTTATTTAAAAATTAATTTTGTTAATTAATGTTCATTATTTATTTAAAAACTAATTTTGTTAATTAATGTTCATTATTTATTTAAAAATTAATTTTGTTAATTAATGTTCATTATTTATTCAAAAATTAATTTTGTTAATTAATGTTCATTATTTATTCAAAAATTAATTTTGTACTGTTTCTTGTTCCCGAAAATCGACAAAATCAAAGGAATATGTTGGGCGGCGTATTACGAGAACGGTGTACTTCGAAACTGTGCCCCCTGAAAAATTCCTGTGTGCGCCACTGTTATAAATTCGAACTTATTAGATATTTTTTAAACAACTATACTAACAGAATAAATTATGAATATCAATTGAAGACAAAGAAAGAAAATGAATTTCAGATTTCACAACAAGAAAAAAAAGAAAATTGTATTTTCTTTATCATGATGAAATTGAATAAAAACTTCCTTTTCACTATGAAGTTCCATTTATAAGTTATTTTATTACAACAGATTTTACTTTAATAGTACATACTACTCCAAAAAAGGTTTCTCTCTAGTCAATTTTTATTCACTAATTCCTAAGATTTCTCATTATACCTGATAATGATTTCATCAATATATTTCAATTAAACCATCATCAATGAGGGTTTTTCTTTTCTTAAAGGGATGGGATTTCATTTTTCTCAAATTAAAATTTGGGTAACATGCTTCAACATCATCAAAATCCTGAATAAAACCGTTCCTGTTCCAGAGATTTATTGACTTTCTGTAATGGCAGAACAATAACGAACTCAATAAATGACGCTTTATCCGTAATTTTCTTCTTCTTTGTTAATAGGTTTCGCTAATGAATGCAAACTTTAAGGAAGTTTGTCATCCTTTTTTAGTTTTTAATCTTTTCACTTCGTTATTTTTATTTTCGTTATTAAAGTGAAGGAAGTATTTAGGCTCACATTTATATAATTGATGCGTATAATTGATTTTTGCAGATGGGATGTGCTCGGGAAGAATCTAACGCATAACTCATTATTTTGTAACATGTTTTTGATTTATTTCTGGGTGTGTTAATATGCTTAAAATTACTGATTTCATTTTATGTTCCATTTTTCAAAAAATTGGTGTAAATATGGCTGGATTGTTCTTATTATAAATACATAAAAAATATTTTATTCAGAATGTTTTGAAGCAATGAAAAACGTTAGTGAATTATGAAATCAGGTGTTTATAAAATTTTGTTCTGTATTTTTAATAGCTTATTTTGTTCAATAATTTTAATATTTGCGTGCAGGCTTTATATTTTTAACATGATTTATAAGCTTCACTTGTACGTAACGGAATTTTTGAACTCAATTTTTACCCATTTTAAAAGGTCAGATTAAATTGAAATTTTGCACACTTGTCAAGCACAATAATTTCATTATTTTGTTCTTTTGTTCTAATCAGGATCATCAGGAACAACGATTTCCATATTTGGTGACTAATTCCATATACCATTTTCAGATTTGGCGACTAGAAGATTAAGGTACAACCTTGAAGCGAACACGTTTTCAGGGTTCATACAAATACAACAAACAAACAGAAAAGTGTTCTTTATGCGGAAAAAGAGGAGAGTGCGTCATCAATTTCTTACCATAATTTTAACAATTGCCCAGTTTTTCTGAAAATGGAAATGAAAAAAAAAAATATATAAACTCGAGCATGTGAAAAAAAAATGTTCTAATTGCTAAAATCAGACATAAAGTCTGTTTTTCTAAATTTTCTTGTCATATCTGTGGAATAAAACATCATTCATTGCTTCATTTTACCAAAACAGCTGAGAATTGATTCAGTGGTCACTGGATTAAAAAAAATTGCTCCCAAACTCTTCAATTCAATACGTGTACTTTTATGTCTAAGGCTGATGCAAGTTTCAGAGAGAATATTGAGCATTTTTCTAGTGAAAAATATGTTTGACTTCACACTTTTTTCGACATGAAATATTTCAAACTTAGCTTTTACAGGTTTCCTTCGGTTGTCTGATCCAACATTTTGCAAACCAGACCGTATCGATGCTTTGATAATATGCCAATGGGTATTCCAGATTCTAAAAAAAATGACGCATTTAAGGTATCCGACTACGTTCGGAACCGTGATTTTGCAAAAGCGTGTAAATGGATAATATTTATGATATTTAGTGTCACTGAGATTAGAATACATGTATAAAATTGTTTTAAGGACATTATGACAAAAAAATTATTTAAATACAATATTTTGGCAAAAAATTAACTTAGAATAAACCGACTTCCAAGTTATGCGTTTCAAAAATTCTAGTTGAGTCTCTGTACAGAGGTCTGAGCTATATACAGGCAAAATATTAATACAATAGAAGCATTTTTTACAAAAGGAGAACATTTGGAAAAAAGGTTATTACAAGTTAATTTTTTGCCAAAATATTGTAATTTAATAATTTTTTCTCGTCATAATGTCCTTAAAGCAATTTTATGCATGTATTCTAGTCTAAGTGACACTAAATATCATAAATATTATCCATCGAACGTAGTCTTATACCTTAAGATTCATTCATCAATGAATAAATGATAGTTTAAGAAATTAAAATAAACAGCCTTTTACTGTAGATCGAACTAAAAAATGAAAAATAAATTACAGTTTAAAAAATCTAAAAAACGCACTTTAACGGTTGATCGAACTAAAATGTAAAAAATAATTCTTAATGCAAGAATAAAATTATTAACGAGAAAATTAATGTCATTGTAGTAAAAGAGTGGAGGGCTTTGTACTAAATTTTTACAATAACTCAACATTTCGGAATAAAATTAGTAAGGAATTATAGTAATTGATATCGAGAGAGCCAACCACGCTTTTACCAAAATAACATTAATTTTTTTTTGTTAATCATTTTATTCTTATATTAAGAATTATTTTTTAACATTTAGTTCTATTTAACATAAAAATGCATTTTTTAGTTTTTTTTTTAAACTATAATTTATTTACAAGGTAGATACGTTCCTTAGCAAACCGTGCAAATATCATGTAAAAAAATACATGTGAAGTACGGTAAATTTGGGATATGTTCCACAATTTTAAAAAATCGTGTAAGATGAAAAAATTCTAAATATTTTCCAAAAAAACCGCGCAAAAAAAAGTAATGAAATCTATGTTACATATTCTATAAAACGAAAAGTCTTGATATCCTGTTACACAAAACTTAATCTTAAACTTTCTCCATGCTTCCACAACTGTCAAATTTCATTCTTCCATGAGTCTAAAATATATTTATGCATTTCCTTTATGTAGAACATTTTAACTGTTGCTATAATACCCTGACCGAGTGGCTGAATCAACGAGGTGGTATAGGCATTAAAAACAGCTTTTGAGCATTTGGATCTTGGCCTCGCTAATTTTCAGGCACTCGGATCTTGGCCCGACTTAAATCATGATTCTTACAATATTACCTTTTTAATAGTAAAAAAAAAATATCATCAACACAAAATTATACTGGAGAAATTTCACCATGGAGTTAAAAGAAACTTTAATTTGAACATCAACTTTTGGAGCTTTATTGAAATCATTTATTGATCCTACGAAATGAACACTTTAATACAAAACACAATTATACTAAAGAACAATAACCTGTTTTCAAGTTGAAGAACAACAAAGCAAAGAAAAAAGTGATTATGAAATTCACGTATTCCCCGTAATTTCGGAATTCAAAGTAACTAAGTCATAATGCAGACCAAGTCACTTACACCAGTGTAAACATAAACCGATCTCTTCTAATTACACTGTCAAAATTAAAGTTATATAAAAAAAAATGGAGGGATGGCTAGAAAGAAAAAATCGTGTAAAAAAAAGTATATTGAGGAACTGTGAACTGTAGTCAAACAAGGGTGTCAAACTGAAAGACTAACCTGGGCCAAGCAAACAAGGTTTAACTTTGGGTGGGCCGCAAAAAAAAATCAATATTTATAGAAACGTTGGTTTATATTTCGAATAGTACACTATAATAAAAATACATAAAAAGAACAAGAAAAATTTAATTTTTACCTCCGGATACTTAACATCCCTTCTGTGCTACTATCTCTCCTTTTTCGGGAGAAATTTTGTTCTCAGTAATTATTTTCAAAACTCATCCAAGGTTAGGCCGGGCTACAAAAATGCTCGTTGTAGGCCACATGCAGCCCACGGGCAAAGAGTTTGACACTCCTGTTTTAAAATAACGTAGAAAAGACCATGCAAAAAAAGAACTGGGTGTATTAGTAAAACTTCCAATTGATTTCAAAATGAGCATTAATATACTACTTTTAGCTCAGCTAATACATTGACACAGAATTAAAATAAATTTGACAATAAATAAGAATCTATTTTGAAATTAATTTAAGTTGACTGCCTACCTTGAAAATGTCGTTTTTCGTCTAAATAAGATATTTTTTTTATTTCAAAATCTTATAGTTTGAACATTTTTCTTTCCAAAACAGTTTTTCTTTTTCCTTTACGTGAAATAGAAATAAAGTTATAGTGATTTAAAAAAAGCATCACTCCATGTAAAAGGGCAGTAAGATAAAACTTTAAATGAGTTTTTCTCAAAATTATGTTTTCGGAAGAAACTCTTTACCAGGTACATGATATCATAAGAACCAAACCAGATAATGCTTTGAAATTTTGTGGGAATGTTTATTATACTATTTTTCATAAAGTGAACCATACGTTTTGTTGTAGGTTATATATTTTTTCATTTAGGATAGTTTTTATAAAGAAAAACACTTAAAAAATATCAGAATTTTCATATTATTATGTATAGCTGTCTGTAATTTTTTTTTTGTATTTTAATATTTCCCTTAGATTTTGGTTCATTTTGAAGAGCACCATAACATGTAAGTTGTGCATAAAGAAAATTATGATAATATAGTATTAGAAACTTTTATACAGTGTTACCCGTTTTAGTAAAAATTTGGTTAAATTTACTTGAAAACAACGAATTATATTCTGTGAAAGTACAATATTTATTTAAAATTTTTTATGTATTTACATATTTTTATTTTTTTATTTTACTTCCTAAAAACACTTAATTTGTTTCAAAAATTTGTTTTTATAAAAAAAAATTGTTTCCGAAGGTAGACAGTCACCTTAAGCTAACTAACTGATAATGTCTCTACGAGTAAGAAGAGTAATATATTTAACTTTAACTTCCTGGAAGAGTAAAACAAGCCTGTTAAAACACAAGCTCTCTAAAGGCCTTTCAAAACATTTTAAATCCATATTTCTATGAGAGTATCTCCTGGCTGGATTGCTGCTGTAGTATCCGTCTTCCTGTTATGAATACATACAGCCGCAACAGCCGGACATTGAAGGATATAAATAAATAAAATCCAAATCCGTAAGTATCCGTAGTCGGAATTTACGATTTCGTTCGATTGACCACAAACGGCCAAATCGGACGTTTTCTGATTCCTCTCCCTCCCCCATCCCTGCGATAAAAAGTGCTTCCTCGCGAAAATATTATTTCGGCCAAAGATGCAATTCATTTTTCCATTATCGAGCGGTTGACCGCAGAGTTCGTGGCCCGTTAAGTTGCCGTTGATGGTCGTCATTGCCAGATCGTATCGCGTCTCCCTCTCATCGATATATCGCAACGTTATTCTGCTTTTCCCTTCCTTGGCATTTTTCTATCTATCTTTTCCCTATCCCTTCCCTGTTTGAAGATGAAGTTAAGGGGCGATCTTGAGGGTATGGAAAGAGATATTTCGTTGTAAAATTGGAGTTTAAAATCCAGAGAAAATGACAAGGAAATGAGTAATGAATGGAATACAATTTTCCTGGAAAAGAATTAAAATTGAATAAATAACGAGTAAATTATTTAAACACCACTTCAATGAACTTGTTGAGTATTAAATAAATTACCAAGCATCACTTACTACATTGATTTAAGATTTAAATTAGAAGACACATTATGAGTCAATTGACAAAAACTGGTAAAAAATGCAAATAAAATGTTTTCACTTAAATTAATTATTCTTTATATAATTTTCTATAACCTCACACACACACAAAATCTGAAAGCTCTAAGTTAAAAAAAATCCAGAGTCACAGTATCTTTTATGTTTGTTTTTATTCACATCTCAAAGGCAAATCAAAACTTTGACCTGATTCGTCTCAAAAGAAAAAAAAAAGAGAAAAGAAAAAGAAAAAGAAAAATAGACTCGTTCATTTTCATTTAAAATGTTTAAGTGTATTTTTTATTGCACCAAATGCTTTGATATTTTCTACCTATTGCCATTAGTACATGTAACAAAAGTTGGCATGGACTTATGAATTCAAGCAATACTTCTGTTTTTAAAAAAATGGTTGAATTTAGAACTTACACATTTTTCAAAGGATTTTCAATACGAATTCACATAAAAAGTATTTTAAAAATATCATTCATATTAACAGAAAAAACATACTAACTTTTGTTACAAATAACTTGGTGCGGACTTGTAAATCTAGTTTCAGGAGTACGTCAATTATTGTAGGAGGAGTAGCATTTTAAAAACCTTTTATAAATTTTTAATTTTTTTAAAAAGATTGAATAGAGAGAGAGAGAGAGAGAGAGAGAGATAGCTTTTTGTAATAGTATCTTGAGCATATTTAAAAAATTAAGCAAAACAAAAAATCTTAAATCAAAAAATTTTATAAATGTAAATTTTTTCTTTTTTTTTTTCAATTATTTTCATTTGATTTTACTTTTTTCAAAGTAGTGATGTAAAGAGATCTAAATGATATTTTTAATGGTTTATCTTCAGACTCATTGTATAATTTTGGGAAAGTAAAACAGGACAAATTCTTTAAATAAAACATATATATATGCAATGGAACAGATCTTATTTAAATTTTATATTATTATTATTATTATATTATTATTATTATTATTATTATTTTAGCTACCAAAGAAAATATAACATGCATTTCTAAAAGGATAATTGTTTTTTATAATTAAATATAACTAAGCAACAATATGTTTCTGGAATTTACAAGAAGAGCAATTAAAACTTGAAAGAAGCAAATAGTTTTCAAGAGTAAGTGATTCTAAGATGAAAAGTTTA
The DNA here is from genome assembly GCA_019973955.1 of Trichonephila inaurata madagascariensis. Lineage (NCBI taxonomy): Eukaryota > Metazoa > Arthropoda > Arachnida > Araneae > Nephilidae > Trichonephila > Trichonephila inaurata. Next base: position 396,738 of record BMAV01011023.1, read on the forward strand.
AGAATATAGTAATCTTTTAGCAGTTCCGTAAGCAATTTTGAAATGGTATTTTCTGCATATTATAAGGAAGAAGTAAAAAAGTTATTTTTATTCTGCAGAAGAAGCTTTATGCATTATTTTACCTTTTTTGGGAAAAAATGTTAAAAGAATCTGGGGAACAGCCATAAAATTTAATCTTAGTTAAAATTCAGTAGAGAACAAATTTATTAAGAACTATTCACCGTTCTCAACTATTTTAATAAATAATTTTAAGTCACTTGTAGTTTAATTTCAAGCGAATGCTTGTATAAATGTTATATAAAATAAAATTACAAATGAATTTATTCTTAAATTGTAGAATTTTCATTTGATTTTATTAAATGTTTTCTCACTATGTAATTTCATGCAGATTCATTGAAACTGTATTAACAGCTGATCTAACAGATAACTATTTATAACAATTAAGATACATAGCATCTTTTATCAGCCAATTTCCATTCAAATATTTACCGTATAATCCAAAGTAAAATACGCCGGAAAAAAGGCTTTTACCCTACAATATTCTTTATATAATTTTCCAATTCTCTACAAAAATTGAAAGTTCTAAGTTAAAAAAAAAATATTGATTTTTGATAACTTTTATGCTAATTTTTATTCATATCTCTATGGAAAATAAAAACTTTAATCTGATTTATCTCAAAAGAAAGAATTACTGAATTATTTTCATTTAAAATGGTAAAGTTTTTTTTTTCTATTTTGCCAAATGTCTCGATAGTTTTCTCTCTCAATTCCTACTATTAGTTCACACAATCTCCCTATATATATCTTGTTCAAATTTTCACAATTGTTAATAAAATACATTTTAAAGCGCCCAATTGAGCTGAAATTTTATAAATACGATTATTTTGGATGAAAATACGGGAATTTAATTATAATAAAAATTAATTGATTAAAAGTAATTATTTTAAGAATTACACATACAGTCAAGTTGGCATCATTTTTGGCGACTTAGCGATCATTTTGGCGACTTGTGTCAAAACTTTAAAAGGTTTTTTTTCTCACATTTTAAAACACTCGTTTAAGCTGGAATTTTCTATACACGATTGTTTTGGGTGACAATATGATAATTCAATTATAATTAATTAAAATTAATTGACTGAAACTAATTATTTAAAAAATTACAGGTACAGTCATGTTGGCTTCATTTGAACTGAAATTTTATATACACGATTGTTTTGGATGACAATACGATACTTTCATGATAATTAATAAAAATTAATTGCCATTTAATATTGTGATTCTGAATATATATACATATTTATATTAATTCTAATTATTTGATAAAAAGTAACTATAATAAACTTTTTCTTTGGTGATCTAAGTAGGAATTCACTTAATTTATTTTAAATATTAATTGTTTCTACCTACTGATATTAGTACATGTAACAAAAGTTGGTATGTATTTTGAAATCACAGAACTATTTGTGGTTTTTTAAAAAAATTGAATTTAGAATTTATACTTTTTTTCTAAGAATTTTTCAATAAGCATTCATAAAAAAAAGTAATTTTAAAAATATCAACCCATGTTTGTAGAAAACCCATAGAAACTTTTTTATACATAATTTGACGTACCTTGTAAATCAAATTTTATGTGTGTACTTCAATTATTGTAGGAGGAATAGCATTTTAATATCCCTTCATAAATTTTTAAATTTTTCTTAAAAAAATTAAATGGTTAATATTTGTTGCATTTAAAGCTCAAAAACTGTTTTACTTAATACCTAAACATAGGTTACAAGTAAAAAAATTATAAATACCATTAAAGTATCCAACTACGTTCGGAACCGTGATTTTTCAAATGCGTACAAACGAATACTTTTTCAATATTTAGGTTCACTTAGATTAGAAAATGTAAATGAAATTGTTTTAAGTATATTATTACAATTAAAAAATTTTTAATTGCAATATTTTGGCAAAAAGTGAGCATAGAATTTTTTATTTTCCTAATATTCTTCTTTCATAGAAAACGATTCTGTAATAATAATATTTTGTCTATATATAGCTAAGACCTATGTACAGAGCTTGAACTAGGATTTTTGAAATATATAATATAGAAGTGGATTTATCCATATATTAGTACATTAGAGTGGAGAAATTTTAACAGAAAAACACTGATAAAATTATTTCAATTGTGGTAGTAACTCTGAAAATAATGTGAATTTTTCAAAAGTCGTAGGTCAGGTCCTCTGGAGAAGTCTTAGCTATATATAAGCAAAATATTATTATTATAGAAGCATTTTTCATAAAAGGAGAATGTTTGAAAAAAGGATAGTTCTAAGCTCATTTTTTGCCAAAAAATTGCATCTAAATAATTTTTTTTTATTGTAATAATATTCTTAAAACAATTTTATACGTGTATTCTAATCTAAGTGACATTAATTATTAAAAAAAAATATTCGTTTGTACGCTTTTGCAAAATCACAATTCCGAACATAGTCGGATACCTGAAATTAAATATTTTTTTATAAATTGTACCCTGTACCCGTAAAAATTTTTTTTTAACTTTTTGATTTGCATTTACAAATTATCCGGCGTATAACGCGCACTCATACTTTCAAGCTGCATTTTTTGATTTTCAGGTATGTTCTCCCGATAACGCGCATCTCGCATCTTAAGAAGAAATCTGAAATTTTAGTTTACAACGTTCTTATGTTTTGAAATCATTTATTCGAGATATTATGCCAGCCTTTTGAAATAATAGTATATTTCTAGAATTGGAAGTCTTTTAGTTCATAAGGTATATTATTTCTTTTAAGTAAACAGTGCTTCTATATGTGTAAATGTAAAAATTTTTTATGCTTATCTTTTTTGTTATTTTTAAAGCTATCGTTTTTATACCCGGCGTATAACGCGCACCCTTATATTTCTATCTCATTTTTTGTGTTCCAAGTGCGCGTTATACGCCAGATTTTACGGTAGTTTAGATCATTTTCTCCTCTCTTTTTTCAACCCTCCTTAACAAAAGCACCCAACAGTGTACAATGTTTTTCCGATTCCAACTTTGTATACATTCCCCGATCTTCGAATAGCAAAGGATGAGGGGAAATGAATCTTTAGATGCTCATTTCACAAGAGCGGAAATTTGCTATGGAATATGAAAACGAGATCTCTCCGAGAAATCATTTCTGAATTTGCATATCGATGCGATAGAACTGCCAACTCTTGGTCTTAGAGCGGGTCTCCCGTTTCATTCCTCTTAATAACTTGAGATTAGCTCTGATAGCAAATAATGGAGTGTGAGATAAGAATCTCTCGCTCTAAGTTATGATGCGCGTTACAGTTGGTATGAATTTCTAGTATGTCATAATACGATGGAACGACATTGGACTCCTCTTAGACACGCCTCTGGCTTCATGTCCGAGATAGTAGGTTAAAAATGCCGCTGGATAGATCGTAAAATCTGATGACAATTTTGTACAAGAGGCCGATAGGCATATATGAATATATAACGAGGAGAACCCAAGATCTATGTTTAAAATTTTGAACTTCGATTTATGTTAACGCGTAGGGGGAATGTGTTTTTATTTTTATTTTTCTTCGTCATAATCTTACAATAAAATATTATTGAAATCGATTTAAGATAAGGGAGCCGTTTCTTTTTTCTTTAATAATAGTTTTGGATGCCTAATTTCAAGTGTGATTTAGAGAAGGAATGAGCTGTAGTATAATTCTGCTTTATTAAATTCTTACTATTAGTTCACACTCTCCTCCCTATATATATATAATTATATATATCTTATTCAAATTAATAAAATACTTTTTGTTCATCCACTCAAGTTGAAATACATTTTTTAAAACTTGTAGTGGATGACACTTGATGTCAATACAGTTTTTTCAAATATTAATGCATTAATTCTATTTAATAAATGAATAAATAGTAACAAATAAAAATAATATTCCAACACCATATATAAAAAGGAAAACCCCTTGCAGTGCGTTGAACTTCTAATCCAAAGGTTGAGGGTTGGAATCCCACCTGGGATGGCCAATTTCTGAGAATGTGATTTCTTTTTACCGTACTATTTTATTGGAATAATTAAATTTAATTAATAATAAGCAGTAACAAACAAAATAATATAGTCCAACACTATACATAGAAAAGAAAAGGGAAAATTTTAAGGAAAATAGCTTTCTATTTGTCAATGTAATATTGTGATTCTGTCATATGTATATACATATTTATATTAATTGTAATTATTTAATAAAAGGTAACTAAATAAAATTTTTCTTTGTTGACCTAAGTCGTAATTGACTTAAAACTTTTTTTTATATAACTTGTTTTTAAAATTTAAGTTATTTTTAATCAATTTGCTTTTATAATTGCACACATGTAAAGGGTTAAGTAACCATAGCCATTTTTCAAATTTATTATTTGACATTATTTTATGGTACATTTAGTTATTTAATATGATGATAAAGTTAATAATTTCAATAAATTTGTGATGGAAAAATAATTTCACAGTAATTCTTTTGACAACTGAGGGAGAGACAGTGGACTAGTGGTTTAAGGTCATACGCTTCATTATTGTGACCGTCTTACAAAACACTATGAACTGGTTCATGTTATATATAGAATTCAACAATGCTGTGTAGAATTCTCTAAACCAGAGGTGGGGAACCTTTTTACCATTAGAGGTCGCATGTAAATTAAGTAGTAATAAAAGAGGTCGCATAGTTTGATGTAAATATAAATGCGACTTTTATGAAATCATTATAGTTTTTGTACAGATTTGACAATTTTGTGCATTATATAGAAATATTACATAAAAAAATTAAATACTTTTTTATCTTTTATTTGACATAAAAAGTTACAGTATAAAGTATTTTTGTATTCACATAAGGGTAAAAACTTGTTATGACATTCATCTTCAATTATTATTTTTCTATAAATTTATTAAATCCATAGATATTGTTGTAACTTTCTGTACTTCATTTTTGGTATTTTATTTATGTATAAGCATATATATATATATACGCATATTTGAATCAAACTTTATAACGTGAAGCCTTAATTGTTCCTCTACATGAGCATGTGTAGTAGTGTTGCCATGTTGCACTAGGTGGCGTTCTAACATTTGAAATGTACCATTGGCTATTCCCACGAGCAGTCATTGAAGCATACATACATTCATAACGTTCTTTATTTAATTCTATCGATTTATAAACTGTTGTAATCTATATAATTAAATATTATTTAATAGAAGTGCTAGCTTTTATGAAGTCCACGAGTTCCCCACCTCTGCTCTAAACTTAACAATAATCAGAAAGTAATTTTAAATTAACTTTGCTTTAGTTTGTGTGTGTGTGAAGCAGAGGCTCTTAAACTGTTCGGGATGGCCACCCTATTTTTTGCACAAACATTTTATGTGACCACATAAGCAGTGCGCAAAGTTTACACATACTTGGGTACTGACATACGTGTTTCATTTGTAGTACACTATATTTTTGCAATAATAAACATCCGCAATAAGTTTTTACTTCGAATATAACGATATGAAAATTTTAACTGAGTTAAAAAGTGATTATATAATGTAATTAAACGGTAAACGCGTGCATGTGTTACTATAACACTCTGACATCGTATTTGCTGGGCCTCTGATGAACAAACAGCACTATGTGCAAAACAAATAAAATAAATGATTGAATTATAATTTAGATCAAAAATTTCTTTGTTGTATGTATTTCCTTATCTTGATTATATTTCAGATACAATGTATTAAACTGTTTATTAATGGTGAACACACTGTTTTATGCATAAAGATACATCAAAATTCCCAAAATTTTTGGTGACCCTACAGCTGCAAGTCACGCGACCCCATTTGAAATCACGCGTCCCCTAGATTTAGAAACACTGATTTAAAGTAACCAGAGTTTCTACAAAGTATAAAAAAGCTCTATCAAGGCAAACAGAGAGTCCTCTACAAAAGCTTAAGAAATGAGTTTTATGACTAGAAACATACATTTAATTTGGTTTCTCCCAAACTAATGAAATTATTGTAAAATCGATCCCTAAAGTTGTTTAGAACATCCTTAAGAATATTACAAAAAAAAAAAATTCTGTCAAAAAATTAATAGGTACAGAAGGAGTAGGATTTTAAAATTTTCCAAATTTTCTACAATAAATTAAAATTTTTAAAATTGTGTAAATAATGTGTTCAAACTTTTATCTTGTACCATTTTCTTGAATAGAAAAATTATATTAAATGCTAAAATATAATTTTTAAATTCATAAATTAAAAGAAATTGTTCAAAGGGTATCGATTCCTCTTAATAATTAAAGTGTCTTATCTATATTAACTACGATAAATGGATGATTAATAATTGAAAAAATGACGATTAAAAAATGGGATACAGGGTGGCAAATAGACAGATAATTAACCTAAATCTTCAATAACATAAATTTTATTTGAATCGTATTCACACTTACATTTAAAAGAAGTGTTTCCTTTTAAAAGATTAAATTAGACTTCAAGATTCAAAATAAGAATGAATAAAGATTCATCCAAAAACGATACCATCCAATACTCAACAATCAGTTCAAAAAGATCTTGTGAATTAAGGAAACTTCCCCTATTGGTTTTTGACTAAACTTGAAAAGACAGGACTTTTTTTTCTTTTAAAAACCCCTAGCAGAACGTTTCTGCACAAAAGAGACACGATTGGCAAGTGAAATTCGAGATCTTGGAATATTAGATGTTCCCTTCGCAGTAGACGTGCCGGTCGAAGAATCTATTGTGAAAAAGTGTCAACCACTAGGGCTATCTATTCGTCAAGAGTACAAAAGTGTGGCAGTTTTCAGCTGAAGCTGTAAGAATAAATTAGCGAAGCGAGGAAAAGAGTGATTTTTCTTTTCTTTAGAATTTGGCCAGGTCTTTCGGGAAATTTCAATGTAATGATGATAAATTGGTAAAAGTGCAGGCATATCAAATCGATCGGCATCTTTTTGCTGCCAATATTTCACTGGTAAAGTGTTTTTTGACAAAGTGAAGGATATAAAAAAATATTGAGATACTTTGAGGGGAGCAGGGATTTTTAAAAGTCCAGCATATGACAAACTCTTCTCTTGCTCTCTGTTCGTCTCACTGGCTTCTTTAAATGACTAAATAAATAAAAACAAGAAACTCTATTTCATTTTTTAAAGAAAAGATTTTTTATAAGCAGTTTTTTCAAAAAACTAAACGATTACAAAAAAGTTCTTTGAAGGTGGGATTTTTTAAAATTTAATTTGAAGCTCAATTTAAATAAATGTAAAAATTGAAATCTGCTTCATATACATAAATTTGTGTGTGTGCGTGTGTATAATATTTTACTCGTAAAAAGTTAATATTCATGAAATTCATATATAGTTTTCTGTTCAGAAGTTCAATCAATATTTTTAAAACGCTTTGTTCTCATTTTTAGCTATATACAGCTACTCAATTTATTCATTCTATGAACACTTTCATTTTTCTTAGTTTTTAACTATTAACATAGCGGTTCTCAACCTGTGGGGCACGCCTCCTTAGTTGGGCATAATAATATTACGTGGGGTTCACGAGCATATCGAAAAGTCTAAAATAAAAGATTATTTAAAAAATTATTAATTTACTGAAAGGAAGCAAGGCAAAATACATTCTGACGGAATAAAAAAAATGAAATACACATTTACACAGATATAATATACTTATAAATGTATCAGAGCTGTACAATGTATTTTATAATTAATTTATCAATAGCAAATTAAGAACAAGTTTAAAAAGTACTAGAGTTGGAAATGGTAATAGTATACGAAACACTTTTGTTTTCGATGTAGAAAATTCATCATCCACTTCTGCTCAGAATTTAAAGAGTGATTTATTACTAAATTGCTTTTTGATCTCGATACTCCACGTGAAATCTCTGAAGATTTCAAGATTTCTTCTTCTACCTGTATACACTTGGTAATCTTGATATCTTCTTTAATTAAAAATCCAATTAAAATTCTAATTTAAAAGTTAGAAAAGAAAAGTAACATGATACTTATCCTGTTACTTAAAAATGAAGTATCTATTTCTTAAAAGTAACATAGACAAAATTTATAATATTTATCTTGATAACTTGTATGATTTATAATTAAGGTCGTTTTGTTGAATTAGCGTCAAAGTACATTATTATTGAATGCTATACATTGTTTTTGCATAAGGGGCGATGAAAATTATGATTAAAAAGTGGGTAGCACATATTAAAAGTTTGAGAAAGCACTGTATTAACCCTTATGTCATTCAGTTATCGTCGTTGGATCTTCCCCCAGAGTTTTTTTTTTCGCTTCCATTAAGGCACGCTTTTTGTGAAAAGCTTATATTGAAGAAAGCATTTTTACTTTTTTTAAGAAACGTGTGTTTAGTATAGTTGTGGTTATTTAACTCTAATCAAGTATTCAAAATAACGCATCATCAATAATAAAAAAAATAATGCATAGTAAATAACTAGTTAATCAAACTAATTATTACTAAATAAATAAAATATTTTTTTAAGAATAGATATATATTATTTACATAATATACAAAGTATTTTGCTTAGAAATTTCTTAGAGTGTGATACATTTTAAAAGTTGGTATGAAAAAAAACCCACCTCCCACTGACCTCATTTCACTTCTAAAATTGAAGTACTAATTCTCGTGAAATATTGTATTTGTATTTCTGTCACGCAGTCTAATGCTACCGTTTGTTAATAAAAGAAACAACTGCTTTAGAAAGCGATGCATGTGTTTGCATTGCTTGCAACAGTGCAAAATCTAAGTGGACTTGCGCAGTACGTTCGCAATATAGAGGAATAGGCTAAGATGAGAGAGAACGCATTAAAGGGTTAAGTAATTGGACTTATTTTACTTGGATCCTTTTTTTTTATATCAATTGATTTTATTTTGATACTTGAGTATTTTCATTATTTTATTTTATTATGGAAAGTTCCACAATTGAAAGTGTTAGATTTAAATAATCAATCCTTTAACAATATTTTAAACGAGAATTAATTTTATGATGGATTTTGTTGTGTTTGTCACAGGATCTTACATTAAAAAAAATAAATGTGAAAAAAAATCAGATATTGTCCTCTTGGTCCTGTGCTTTAAAGTAAATATGTGAATGTTATGTGTTTTTATTTATCGTACATACATATACTTAATTATGTACAAATACTTTCCAAAATTGTAATTTACAGAATATAAGAATGCCCATTTCCATAATTGTTTCAAAATAAAGTTAACATTGACTGTGGAGTGAATTGTATCTGGACAATAAAGGTATGTATAGAGAAAATATTTTTTAGAGTAGAGCCCAGAGAGTAAAACTTTTGTGTACATATCTTTGGAAAAACGAGGCATTTATCGCGAATTCGCTCTCCTCCTCATTTTTTCTAATTTTGCTATAAGTAAAGCAAAAGTGAATAAAATTAATAATTTGTTTATTTTTGAAACTGTTTTCTTATCCTGAATTCTTGATGGATAGAAATTACATAAAAATATAAGCATGACAACTATTATAAAAATTATTTGTATTGTTTTTAGCATCCTTATACACAAGCAAACAATTATAATATTTTTAAAAATAAAAACAATACTGCAATAATTATACAAGTTTGGAACTACTTCATTTCAAAATTAATATTGTAATAATCTTGTGAAATTATTAACTAAAATTTAATATTTAGCATTAAATAATTTCCAATTCAACTTTCAATTATATGTTATCAACATTTTATTCCAGTTTTTAACTTCAATTAAACACACTTTTCTTGAAATTTTTTACTTGATCAACTAATTTCAAATTATTATGAATTAGATTGGGCACATAATCCCCTTATATGATTTATAAATTTAAAAATCTTTCTTATAAAATGAAGAATTCCATAAAATACGGTGAAAAAAGGATAAATCTCTGGATCAAAACTGCTTTAGAGCATAGAAAACCATTCAGCAGAGTTAATACTATTGTGTCGAAAAGGGGATTGCTAACAAATGGACGGATCTGTTACAAGTTTCAAAGTTTTTATGCTTTCAAACTTGATAGCAGTTGAAAGAGAGTTTGAAGATTTCAAAGGAAAAGTAAAATAAATGATCACTTTGAGGGATTTTAAACTTTCCTTTCCCTGGCTCGTTTATTTTGACAAGGAAATAATACCTTCCAGTTTCCACCATATTTTTCGTAGGGAAAAAATACTCCTAAGATTGCCTCGTGTATGCTGTGTTTGTTGTTGTGTTTTTAGTAGTTTCAATGTATATTATATATTTGTATTTTGTAAAGTAAAATAATTATAATATGATAGATATTTAAAAAAATTTTTTATGAAGATTTAATATTATTCTTTGTAAATATTTTTGAAGATACGAAAGTCATAATTTTATGAAATAAAATTGTCAACAGCCGCCATATATTCTAAGCCGCACCCCAAATTCGTAACACGTTTTTGTGAAAAATGAAAAATCATGTAAAAAGGCTTTTCTTTCTCTCTCGATATCCACTTGCATATGAAATTTAAAAAAAAATTAATTAAAATGAATAAGAAGAGAATAATTAGTTTATTTTACCAGTGTTAAAAAACTTTTAATCCTAAGCCGGTGATGCCCGAACCGAGTTCGGGCAACACAAATGTTCCAATTTTGAAATGTCCCGACCTGAGCTCGGGCAAAAGAAAAATGAGTGTTTCAATTCCGTGAAGTCCGAACTCAGTTCGTCCAATGCATAACAAGTAATTCACCATTTTCCTAACAGTGGGTGATACTTTCCCGCGAAGTGTTTGGCAGTTTAGTGCCATTTGTCGGATTTTTGTAGCTTTGCAGTTCGTATGTACCATACCATAAAGGATTGGGGGAATTCAAAAGAATCGAAGGGACATGGAGTTCATGCAGCTCATATAAATAATAGTATTGTGTGTGTTATATTTATCTTGAAAATTATGTCATTTGATTCATTTGGCTATAATTTGAGCAAAAATTACTGTAATCCTTAACATTCCCCATGCATGTGAAAATATTAAATATTGTAGTTATTTCATTTAAAATTTTTTTTAATAAAATATTCTATTTTTAACATTTTGAGGATAAAATGAACAAAATTAAAGAGAATCCCCATTTTTGGGATATTTTTTTTGAATATGTTCCATAGGCAAGGAGTTAAGTACATATGTTGTCCTGTTATTGCTCTAGCGGTCAGTATCATGTTCAACTTATCCCATTCAACGAATTTTTCCGCCTTCGAATCTCAGCTGCATTCAGTTTTCAATAGCATTCACATTGGATAAAAAGCGCGCTTAGATTTGAATAAAGACGGTTGAAATACCGTAATTTTGTTTGTGTATATGTATATTGTTGCTATTTTGTATAATTAATTATTTTAAAATTTGGAAAAAAAATTTTCCTTTTTCTCTAGGTAACATTGAATTAATATTGAGTGTGCTTATTTAAATTATTGTGAGTACTTATTTAAAGTAATGTATTTTTTTATAAGAACACACACATAATTCATGATAATTCTTTTATTTTATTAATTCAGTTTTTTTTTACTTTTGCATAACCTCAGAAAATATGTTCATAAAAGTAATTATTACTTTTAGGAACTATAAAATTAAAATTATTTTACGAATTAATTGAGGTTTTATTGTAATGAGTTGTTTATCTTAAGAAGTAAGTTTGATTTAAAATTATTTACTAAGTCATTTTAAAAATTCTTAATTTATATAAAGTTTGCAAGGTAAATTGGATGTTTTATTAGAACTTTTAAAATTGTAAATTATTTCCCCAACATATCCCCAACATCATTTTAAGGTTCAGAGTATCACCAGCATGTCAGAAAAGAAAAAGTTACCTTTTCCATCTATTTTGTATAATCTAGAGGAAAACGCTTTTTCTTACGTACAATACTCTTGAAATTATATTACATATAAAAAATTTAATCCATTCATTTTTTATTAATACTAACCATTAAAGAGCAAGGAATTACCAAAGTTTTAATGTATGCATTTTTCTTTAAAATACAAATACAAATAATAATAATAATAACTCACATATTTTTTATTCGTTTTATTGTGCTTTATAATTTAGATGCTATACATCGAAGTGTGACTTCTTTATCATACATTAAATGGTGAACAAGTGCATCAAAATTATGACAGATAATATCTCTGCGATTGTATCATTCATTAAGAACTAATTTTGCAGATAGTCATAAAGCAAATATGTGCGAAGGGTAACTGAAAAAGATCTACCAAGCTGTCTTTTCATCAAAGTGAAATCTTTCGCAGCTGGAGATTTTTTGTACTTCATCCTGTAAAACAAATAATCCAGAAATACATAAAAAATCACATAAGAAAGTACAATATCGTATTTAAAATAAATTAATTTATAAAGATATAAAAAAGAATTTGAATTTATTTTTGCCAATTTATTTTCTAGCTTTATTATATATTATATATAATTTTAGGGACGTTAAATAACAAATGTTTTTCGTTTAAAAAATAAAATTAGTGAGTAATGGAAAAAAATATTTTTTTTTTAATTTTAAAAATTAAAAAAAAATTCTAATGATATAATTTCTTTAAAAGAATTATCAGTGAGTCCTTAGTACTCAGGAAACTTATCACAGGCCAATACTTTACAAGCACTTACTGATTTTAAAGATATTTGATATTAAGTAAAATTTTAAAATGATTTCTTAATAAAAGATTACCAAAGATTCTTAATCTTCAAATCATCTTTTTTGTAAATGAAATACTGAAATAGGATAAGAAATAACTGCATAATCTTGTGTAGGAACTAAAAATTTGGGGATACTAAGTAACATACTTTCTAAAAAAGTATATAAAAAACAAATATGTATAATACCATGTTTGGTTCTTCCTTAGAAATAAAATGAGTTTTTAAAATTAAATTAACATGAATAAAAACTTTACCTAAGGATTAAAAAAATTCTAGAAATCTTTTCTATTATTTAAACTCGTGAAAAATATTTGCTAACAGTTGGATTAAATCTCCTAAATAATTTATTAGTAATAAAAACGAACACATATAAAATTTATAATTTGATTGATTAATACATGAAAGAAAATAAAGAAATTTTAAGTCGTTATTTTTAATGTAATAAGTTTTTTCATTTCCCAATAAATATCAACAATCGTGAATTATTAAATTACTGAATGAACTCGTGTTTCTTTTTTTCTACCTTATATTTAGATCAAAATTTTACTCAAGGTAATGGAATTAAGAAATATCCTACAAATTTCCTTTTTATCGCAATAAATTTTAAGAACTTAAAATTCTATTTCTTCACAATTTTTATTTTTTTCCATCCCCTAACATCTTTGTAAAGTAACAAAAATTTGTGTTAAAATGTTCAATAAGAGTTTCATTAAAAATATACTTAATTTCGCAATAAATTTACATTGAAAATTAGGAAAAGCGAAAATAAAAAGGAAAACAATCAAAGGAAACTTTTAAGTACGTAAATAATTATATTTTTCAAAAAGTAAAACTCAGTTATGGGAAATCTCATGAGGAAGTTTTAATTATTTATACGTAAATACACGTAAATTAAGTTAACTAAGTACTCGATTTTAATTCAGTTCTTCACCATCATTATAGTCTCCTCCAATAGTAAAAAAAAATTCATGCTGTCGATGTCATCCAAAATGTTATTAAAGCTTACTAAATTTTTGTGACAAATATAGCCAAATTTAACATGTACTTCTATTTTATTTTTTATGCAGAAACCTTTCCCTTCTCTTTTTTTCAATTCTTACTATTAGTTCACTCTCTCCCTATATATATCTTGTTCAAATTTTTAATCGTTAATAAAATACTTTCTATTTATCTATTCAAGTTCAAATAAATTTTTTAAACTTGTAGTGGATGACACGTGATGTTAATACAGTTTTTTTTTCAAATATCAATTCATTAGTTTAATTTTATTTTTTAACTTTAAATTTATTCTGCGTTATTTCTGACAAATTGCTGCAACAGATGGCGCCAGTAACTTTTCTATTTAAGTAGAAATTCACGTTAAAAAAAATAATATTACTTGTTAATGAAATGTTTCAAAATTACCAAAATATAAAAATCCCTGTGTAGTTTTCCCAGGATGTTTGCACTGAAATATATCTTGAAAACACTAATTGAATTAAACTTAAGAGCAAATAGATTCTCTCTATTAATGTACAAACAACTTACTCTGATCAACATTTTTAAATTACTCACCTTGACTACTTCCAGGATAGTGAATAGAGCCTCCGACTGCAGTTGCAAGCAGTCCAAACCTCTTTTGCCACCTGGTTTCCAACCCCGGTTGGTCTCTCCGCTGCCCAAGGAGCTATGGATAGTTCCAGCTTCAGTCAATAAGACAGAAGAGAGGATGCAGAAGAGGAGAAAGACAACGCAGCATTTGAAAGACATCTTGAGGATGATGATGCTCAAGCACAAAGAGAAAGAACTCTGAAAGAGAGAGAGAGATACAAAAGTTATAGATTCGATTTGAATGGAAAACTTTTCAAAGCATTACTAAAATATGCCACAATAATATACTAAAGCTATAAGAAAATTTAGTGAGAATAAAGTTATGTACAATGGAAGTTTTTTTTTTTTTTACTTGATATATTGATAAATCTCTTAATTAAACATTATGAACTATTTAAAACAGCACTAAGGCATTTCGGACTTAGTTTTGTACATGAGACATATAAAATGCTTATTACTCGATTTAGTATAATTGTGAATTTAAGAGACATATATATAAGAATAAGAATATTTTAAAAATTGAACTTTACTCAAATTTTTCGTTTAATTTAAATATGTTCGCAAAACTTAATTATCAGTTTCGGTTAAAAATTTAATATTATATATGTACGCAGATTTTAAATAATCAATAGAAACCATTCAAAATGCACAAAATTTTAATAATAGCCCGATACACCTAGCATATATGACAGAAGATTTGCTTTTTCAAATTTTAACTTTAGTTATAAAATTTTCCTGGGAATTAATGATATTAAAAATTAATTTAATCTATTTTAACAAACAATTTACAGAATACCGTTATTCGGAATACTAAATTGAAATTTACTGCTAATAAATTCGATATACTTTTTTACGATATATTTATATTATGCTTCAACACAGAGACACATTTATGCATGTGATAACTATATATATCAAGTGCATAAAAAACTTTACCATTGGTTCGAAAACTGTATTATTGTTTAATGCGTGTTAGAAAATGTTTTTGAAACATTAATTTAAATGATTATAGACATTATTTCATTACTACAACAATTATTTTACTGTATGGTAAAACATGCCGTATGTATAGTAACATTGACTTGCACATTTGTTGTATTGTATATTAACTCTTAAACCGAAGAAAAATCTTTAAAGTTTGAAAAAAGAAAATACTCTTTGCAAACAATCTTTTCTTATCTTGCATTTGCAGTAAGGATATGCAATTATTTTGAATTAAATACAAAATAAAAAAAGTAATTTTATGAAG
The DNA here is from genome assembly GCA_019973955.1 of Trichonephila inaurata madagascariensis. Lineage (NCBI taxonomy): Eukaryota > Metazoa > Arthropoda > Arachnida > Araneae > Nephilidae > Trichonephila > Trichonephila inaurata. The sequence goes on from BMAV01011023.1 coordinate 412,266, forward strand.
TAAATTTATATATTGATGTAAAGTACTTTGAAATAAGAAATGAATAGTAGTACATTACTTCAAGATAGAAATTTATTATATTTACAACTTTATTCTTAGAAACAATTTTTGTGAGATATTTTAACATTATTTCCTTGAAGTGTGATAAACATACACAAAAACCTATCAGTAACTAACTCAAACAAGTGGGGCATTTCGTTGCTAACAATATACAGCCTTTTCTTTCACAAAATTTAGAATACAGTAAAGTTGCAAAAGGGATTAGAGCTTTCATGACTATTTAAAAAAAACGCGTCACAAAAACCCCAATAAAGATCCAAAATTTAGGTTATATATAAGTTACGGAAAATACTGTACAGTAATAATGTTATAGTAAATAATTCTTACAATTTTTGTGAATGAAATACGCAAGAAAAATTTCTCGAAAAACCTGAAAGGGAGATTATATTTTAAAAAATTTAAAATAATTTCGTGTATCTTAAGTTTTCTAAGGGAAGTTCACCAGCGCAGTATGTGAATGACTAGAGAAAAAGAGAAGATCGACAAGGCAAGAAATCTTACCTGAGTTTCTCTGGTGAAGGATCTTGTGAAGTATGACAGTGGAAATAGTGACCTTTATATACTGACAGAGATAGGTGTGAATTTCATATTTCCTGAAGAAAAAAAAATTTCATCTAAAAATAAATGCCGACGATTGAATCCCACCAGATGCGGCAGGAAAGCATCTTTTTAATATTTATGAGGGTCACCGTGTTGGTCCCAAGAGAAATGAGGAGCAAAAATCAGTAGCGCAAGAATCAGTGTAACAGAAATGAAAATTCTGAAAATCTAATACAGAAAATGCAAAATGTTTGGTGCAATCTTATGTTTGTGGGAATGTTGATATGAATTTATATTGGAAATGGAATATGTGTTTCTTTCCGCTTTGGATGAACTCCACCATATTTCGAAAGGCAATGGATTTCGGATTAAAAAAATATTCAGTTTCTTTCGTGAAGTAAAAACCTACGGTAGTGTATTGTTTAATTTATATATTGGGAGTTAGATAATCATATTTGCTTATTGTAACAAGTAATAGATATGTTATCGCTTAAGGTATCCGACTACGTTCGGTACCGTGATTTTGCAAAAGCGTATACATGGATGATATTTATGATATTTAGTGTCACTTATATTGAAAAATATATATAAAATTATTTTAAGAATATTATTACAATAAAAAATTATTTAAGTACAATATTTTGATAAAAAATGAACATAAAATGACCCATTTTCAAAATATTCTCCTGTTGTGAACAATGCTTCTATTATAAAAATATTTTGCCTGTATATAGCTCAGACCTCTGTACAGAGGCTCAACTAGAATTTTTGAAATATATAACTTAGAAGTGGGTTTATCCATGTTTTACGACAACAGAGAGGAGAAATTTTAAGAAAAAAACGCCGATAATTATTTCAATGGATTGTAACTCTGAAAATAATGTGAATTTTTCAAAAAAAAAAAAAAAAAATTCAGACTCTGGAGAAGTCTTTACTTTATATAAACAAAATATTATTATTTTAGAAGCATTTTTATAAAAGGAGAACATTTTTAAAAAAGGATATTCTAAGTTAATTTTTTGCCAAAATATTGTATTTAAGTAATTTTTTTTTGCCAAAATGTGTGTCCTTAAAACAATTTTATACATGTATTCCAATCTAAGTGACACTAAATATCAAGAAAATTATACATTTATACGTTTTTTTAAGAAACACGGTTCCGAACGTAGTCGGATACCTTAAGTGCTGGAGTCAGTTTATCTGCAGATTAACTAGGTAATCAGAAAATTAACTGGGTTAACCACGTAGCAGTTTCTTTTTTCTGTCATATTATGTCAAAAAATAAGCATATTTTTAAGATGAAATCAATTATATAAACTCAAATAATAATTATTAAATTTAAATTATAAATATTAAATTTAAAGAATTATGCTAATTTTTATTTTCATTGAAAAAACATGTTTTTCCTTAAAGTTAGCTTTTTTTCGAAGAAATAAGCGATCTGGAAACAGCACTTTACAAAAATGGATATTATAGTTTAAAAGATAACATTGTACTTACAGTTAATTATTCTCTTAAAATTCAGTTTTTGTGTGGTAAATTTTAAAACAGGGAGACAAGCGTAGTCCAATATCACAATCGGGACAAAAATGTTTTCCAAAATCGTTTCTTTTCGAACAGCACACAAAACATTACCCTTTGCTGGTCTCAATTTTTTATCAGTGAGGACAGCCACTTCTAAAAAATGTCTTTCAGTCATTCGTAAGGTACTGGACAAAATTCCTGGGCACCCTTTTCTCTCATTTACAGCCTCATCTCTTTCAATAAGGCGATCTATAATATCAAGCCTGATATTCAAATGAGAGATAATTTTCCTCCCAGTTTCTGATATAAAACGAAAGTATTCTACAAGGATGCATCTAGAAGGGGGAAGAATATTTTTTTGTAGTATTTCTTGCCTCTGTTTTTTGTTATTGGGTAATTTGTGAGATGCTCATCCATTCTATCAACACCTCCCAACGTATTATTGTATTCCATAACTACCTGTGGTTTCCGTCTGACCTCATCCTTGTAAGATGGTACTTCAATCATCCCAGGGTTATGTATAGTTGATACGCTACTTTTTTATCCATCCATTTAATGATGTATACTTTACCTCTTTGGTAAGTACAGATTTCTCCTTTTTTTAAAATTTTTTTTAACTGTATCTATTTTGAGACGTCTTTCGTGTTAAGTTTCAGTGTTCCATTCATATCTGTATGATAATTCAGAAGTATATCTGCAAGTTCTGGTGAAGTGTAACAATTATCTGTTGTTCGGCAATATCTTTCTATTTTAAGCTCCAAATTTAAAAGAAATAATTTTCGTAGCGTGCAACACATCGATTTAGTAAAAGGAAAATTCTCACTTTAACTTGTCAAAAAGAATGCAATAAAACCTAAAATTGAAACCGGTTTAGACATTTTTTTTTTGTAATCTTAACTTTACTTGTGACAACAAGACACATCTGTTAGAAACATTGCTCACCAAACGAGCAAAAAATACGGGCAAATCAGAAGATTAGAGTAGATAAAAAAGGTTGCCCGAGTGCCTCACGGGCAAATTGGGGATGTGCCGGTCCAAGTGCCCGAACAGTCTTCGGGCAAAACTGGGAAGTGGATAATTCATTAAAGTGCGGAAAATTGTTTCTTTTCTCAAATTACCTATGTAATTTACACATTACCTATTAGACGCTTGTTAAAATGAAAATAAGATCTTTGGGGGAGCAACAGCAACATTTCTGTACGCTTAAATTAAATGCTGGATATTTTTATCTTGATAGATACCTAAAAAGGATCAAGTTAATATAATAAAACAATTAACGCATAAGTTGATAGAATTAATCATCAGTCAATTGAAAAACTTCAATACAAAGAATCAAACGATTTAAAATATTATTTCAATTAAGGAAACTGACATAATGTTATTTATTTATTTATTTTTCGATATCTAAAGAATAAAGTTGATACAATTAATCAAATAGCTAATTAGTTGATGAAATCAGTCATCAATCAGTTGAAAAACTATAATACAAATAATCAAATGGTTTGACACATTATTACAACTAAGGAAATAAATTTGTGAAACATATGTTAAAATTATGCTTATTTATTAGTGCAATATAAATATTTCGATCCAGAAGATACTGGTCGTTGTAATTAAATTTATTATAAATTAATACAAGGAATATATATTTTTCGAACACATTTGCTGTCTCTACCACTCTGTTTCTAAATGTTTAGGATAAATTACTTTGGGATGAGCCAACGTTCAATCAAAATTTATATCAGAAAAAAAAGTGAGAGAAGCACACCTTTGAACTTAACTATTCTGAAACTGCAAATGTGATGATTACCTATATTTTCCAAAATTAAGGTCAGAAACATGTTTTTCGTCATTATTTTAAAATGAGTCAAGAAAAACTGACAGAATTTGTATTTTATTTACACTGGTGTGCAAAACTTAAGCAACAGGTGGGTTTATTGCCATAACTTCACGAAAAATAATGTGAGAGACATGAAATTCTGAAATGAGGGAGAGTATTATGTACGTAAAGGATGACGAAAGCATCGGCGCTGAAAAAGGAATACAACGCATACGGTATGGAATCAAACAAAAACAAGCTTTATTGAACGCATAGTATCGTGACTCATGATTGTCTATCCAACAGGAAGAACAACAAGCAGATGTTCCTTAATATGGTATATGCCCTCCCCTACTACAATGGTTGCTTTGCACCGTCTCCGCATACTCAGAACCAGCTGGTGCAACATTTCTTGAGGTAGGAGTGCCCATTCCTCAATCAACATCTGTTTGAGTTGTTGGTTGTACTCCGGATGATTTTGAGCGTGTGGCAATACGTCTCCCCAAAGCACCCCACACATGTTCGATGGGATTTAAATCTGGGGAGCACGCTGGCCAATCCATTCGAGTGATATCTTCATTTTCCCAGGAGCTCCTCAACAGCAAGTGCGATGTGGCAGTGCATTGTCATCCATAAAGATGAAGTCTGGGCCAATGGCACCTGGGAAAAAAGATGCACATGGGAAGAAGTACCTCCTCACAATAGCGATCCCCGGTTACAGACCCTCTGTCCAAAATGGGAAGCTCAGTTCCGCCGTTCAGCATAATCCCAAAGCAGACAAGAACTCCAGGACCACCGTAACGATGTCTTTCCTTGATGTTACTGGGATAAAACCGGATCCCGATCTCTCTCCAAATCAAAACGCGTTGAGAATCGCTTCTGGTACTGAACCGACTCTCATCCGTAAAGGAACACGACTCCATTGATCAGTTGTCCAGTTTTTGTGCTCTCTGTCCCACTGTATCCCACTGTAAACGGTGGCTTCGGTGGCCATCTTTCAACGGGAGGCAGCGTTCAGGACGGTGGGTGAACAGGCCCTTTGTGAAGGCGTCTGGCCACAGTAAACCGCTACACTTGTCGACCTGTTGCTGTACAGAGTTTCTGAGCAATGGCGCTTGCTGACTGCTGTCGAACTTTTCGCCTGCAGGATGATATATCGGTCATCCTGCAGTTGTCGTCCTCGGGCGGCCCGCCAACCTTTCTAGCACAGCTGTACCTGTGGTTTGGAACGCTTTCAAGCACGCGAAACGACACTTTGGTTGATTCCGAACTCTGCAGCTACACTGGTGACAGTACGCCCCTCCTCCAGCTTTCCGATCATTCTTCCACGTGTGAAGTCATCCAGATGATTTCTTCTAGCCATATTTCACGAACTGACTCACTGGCCCTTGCAGAGAATATGGTGAATTGCGTCTCCGTCCTTCATTTCATTCTACTGTTCAGCAGCGAGCGCCGACATCACGCGTTTTGCGTACGCTCACATCGCTTCTGACGTTTTGTTCCTGATATTTGCATACGCATGACGTTTCTACTGACTTACGTGTTCCCTCTACTGATCTCCAGACCTCCTTTTCTGCAATTTCATGGCTATCTGCTAAATTTTTACATTGTTGCTTAAGTTTTGCACACCAGTGTATTTTGAAGAACGGATAATATATAGTTTCAACCTTCAGTTTAGGAAAAAATGTAGTTTAGCGCTAGTTTTTGCAGAATTATTGGATTCAGATCTTTAAAAAATATAGGAATTTTGCCTCCAGTTTTGTGAATATTGCATTAAAACAAACAAGTTAGTCTATTTGCTGTGAGAATGACTTCTCATAAACGTTTAGAGGATTTCTTGATATAGAGAGCCAGGGTCACCACAGAGCATAGAAATATGCACAAGATCGCTATTTGGCATTAAGCGCACGAGGGCATAGGTGGAAAACGGCTCCTCAGCTTGCTTCTGGCCTTTCTGCTGTGTCTGGAAGAAGAATTTCCCGGCAAACAGACTACAGCTGTCTTGCAGAGACTAGCAGTTATGCCCGGTGTCCAGTCTGGTACGTCCCTTTGACTACATCCAGCAGTAAAGAACGAAAATTGTGGAAATGAAAACATCAATCGGGGACACTACAAGGATGGAGACGTGTTCTTCTTAGTGATGAGTCGAAATGTACCAGACAAAGTGATTCTCTTCGAGTCTTCACCTGGAGAGAAATTGGAGTTTGCTGTCATCCCTCCTTCGTAACAAAAATCGACAAATTTGGTGGCAAAGGGAACCTTGTATGTGGTGGTATAATGTTAGGTAGTTTCACACCACACTGTACGTTTTCGATGCGAGTGCTGCCAACTCAAAGCGATATAGGGGTGAGATCCTGGATACCTATGTGAAGTTTTTATGGCTGCTATTGGCCCGAAATTCATTTTTATGGACGATAATGCGCGGCCACACAGAACTCACATTGTTGATGAATTTCATGAAGTAGCTGATATTCGTCGTATGGATTAGCCCTCGAGGTCTCAGGATCACAATTCTATTGAATATGTTCTTGATAATGTAGGAGAAGCCATTTTTCAGCTTAAGGTATCCGACTACCCTAAAATCATGATATTTTTCAAAAATTGACAAATTTTTCTTATGATTTTATTTTATAGACCATCTTATTAGCTTAATAAAAATACCAAGTTTTTATTTTCCATTCACTAGAACAAAAACTACAAGTGTTTTAATAAAAGAAGATGCCATAACTTGACACAAGATGTCAAACATTAAAATGCGTTTTACTCGAAATGAGTTTTTTTCGAAAAACTCCAACGGGGTTTTGAAACTAATTTGCTGAAATTTTTTGTGAATGTTTCGTATAACAGAAGAAGTGTTTTGACCTCTCTTCAGATTTATCAATAACTGTTTAATTTCAAAATTTACAGTCTTTTATGTGAATATAATCACTGTTTTTTGAAGCAATTTCATATAACAACTAAGACAGAGTGCTCTAGTTTTTGTAAAAATTAAAATATCTATCATCCTGAAGGCCATTTCAAACATGAATAACAAATTAGCACATTAAAATTGAAAAATTGAAAATTTGTTCAAAACATTTTTGTACAGAGCGGACCCCGTTTATGTAATTTTTTGTACATTTTCACCAGTTTTTCCCCATTTTAATAATAATAAATTTTTTTTCTGTTTTCAATTTTACAATTTTTTCTTTAAAATATATTAAATAAATCTAAAAACCACAAAAAAAAAATCCCCATATCTCCATTTTTTCAAAAAAAAATTGTCGCAAGTAGTCGGATACCTTAACTCCCCTCCCAGGACCCCCTCCCCCAACAAGGAGTTAAAGTCCCGCTTTTGGAAGAATGTACTTTGTTGTGCCACAGTTACTTATTTACACTCTTATAAATAATATGATAGCTTGTTGTGAGGCTTATGTAGAAGTTCACAGTGGTCACACTCCATATAAAACCGACTTTTCCCGAGTTTAATGCTTTTTTTCTCTAATTCATGATTTCCCCTTTTTTGATAAAATCTTCATCTTAATTCAAAGTTAAAAGTCTTTTCTATATTTTTGTTGCTATATTCTTATTCACATTGTAAGCTATCTCTGTGCGTAATTTCGTGGCAATGCACTGAATAGTTCATCAGTTTTCACAGATTTTATGTTTGTGAACTTAATTTTGTGTGTGTGGACACGAGTGTAGTTAAACCACAGAAAACACTTGATTCCGCACTTTAACGAAGCAAATTAGTTTATCTGCAGATTATCTAGGTAATCTGCCCATTAACCACTTTCAAGATTTAACAGTGATACATATTAAATCAGAAAGCATGCAGTTTTTTTTAATTTAAATACAGATTGTTAGAAATATCGTTTCATGCATAGAATATTTGTATACCTATATTTGTTAAAACTTTTATTTTACGGATACAGATCTGTACCACATAATTTGTCCTAACAATCATATTTGAAGAAATTTGAATATGAATTCACTAAGGAGCTATTGAAAATCATTATTTACAGAATTAAAACGGAAAATATGAAATCAGAGTTTATGAAGAATTTTCAATTTTAGCGGTAGAAATATATCACTAGATTCTCAATAATTTTAATTTTATTTTTAAATGTAAGGTATACTTAATATATTTTCAATTTGTTTCGGTAGTTTAACATATTTAGATATAAAATATATAAAATTAACTGAAAATATAGTACAGTAAAAAAGACAAGAAATTCGGGAATTAAAAATTATATATAGTCATTTATTTTACACACACGCAGTTTTAGTCATTTTTATATTATAAAATAAATGTTATCTCTTAATTTCTTTTAAACTCAAAAGGTATTTGTAATTAAATACTAATTAAATTGGAATAACAATAATATAGTCATTTATACACACACGTTATTGCACCTCATATTTATATAATGTTTTATATACCTATATATATATATATATATGTAATAAAATATATATATATATATATATATATATATATATATATATAAGCAGTATTTAGATGGAAAATATGTTAGTATTTGGAAATACGATTTTTTTATTCACATTACTTTTAAACAAAACTATGAGAATCAGTTAATTTTATTGGAAGGCGGTATATATGCATTTAAAGCTGTGCTTATTGTATAGAAATGATTGATTGCTTAAAAGAAATATATAAACCTCTTCATATTAAAGTAATATCTAAGGAATACATTAAAAAACAAATAATTTAAATGTAGGATTTTCAAAATGCTAAATTACGAGAACATTAAACATTTGCTAGCAAATACCTTTAGATTTCTTTGGATTGACCTAGAAGCCATTGAATGCTATTAAATTGATTTTAAATAACTGTTGTGAGTGAAAAGCATGAAGAGAGAGAGTAATGGAATGATTACTTTGTTATAAATCAACACACATTTATTCAGCTACACGATCCTCCACAAGGTGGCCTATTGCGTTAATAATATAATATTGAAGAATTAATGTTCTTATAATAAGAAAAAGTTGCAATCTGTTACAAAAATAACAGCAGTTGATTTATAAATGTATGCACACAATTTTCTTTATACTTTACATAAAGACATTTTTCAGATTTTGTTTTATTACGAATTAAAAAATAAATGTACAATGACTTAACACATAAAATATTTTTAATGTAATTCAATCAATTAAAATTCTAAAGAAAGCAGTTCCTTTTTTGTATGACACTTCTTGAATTTCCAAAATCCCTTTGCATAATGCAATGAATCTTCGATTATTGTATCTTAGATTAGAGCTAAAACCGTCGTATAACGCGTACTTTTAACTCAAAAAAATAAGATCGAAATTTACGGGTGCGCGTTATACACCTGGTATAAAAATGAGAGCTTTAAAAATTAAAAAAAGATGAGCATAAAAAAAATTGATGTCTTGCTGTCATGGAATACACACTATTGGCTCACGTGCATACATACTTAATTCATTAAGCCTATTTCGGATTGCTTAGCTTGATATCCTTCATCCTGTTGCTATAAGGAACTATATTAGAACCTGCGTCACATTGTCTGTTCTGTCTCGACGAGTTGTTAATAGGACACATAGGTCTTTATTTGCTTTTGTACCACATGAATTAACTTGTCCTTGTCGATGTCAAACATTCCTTGTTTCTGGCAATCAATTCATCCGTCTTGAAATGGCACTTCTTGCCACTCCAATAGCGTCCGATTCAGTTCTTTGTGTTTAGCTGGATTCCAATCTCCCAATAATACGCCAAGCCAGTGATCCGCGGATCGGTACCGGTCTGAAGATCAAATGGTGCCGGGCCGCCTAAAGAACATTAAATTATTGCCATTTTATTTGAAGTGATGCATTTCTCTCGGATTTATGCAACTTTCCACGGAAATCACTTTATATTCCTCGTTAAATCACTTTTTTTCATTTTTGGCGTAACTATATTTTATTCTGAGGCATATTTATATAAATGCAACTAAATTAAAATTGTTAAATCAAAACAATCTAAAATATAAACAATCAACGTGTCCCACCCTCAGCGGGCCTCGGTAAAATTATCAAACGTTGACCGGTCCGCAGAGATAAAAAGGTTGCGAAGCACTGCGCCAAGCCATAGATTCCGGTAGATAACACTGTCGTGACACTTTTCATTCACCTTTTCTAAAGACAACAGCCAAAAGGTTGAATTTGACCACAGAAATAACAAAAAACAACAGCTTCCACAAAATCACGATTTCTCCTCTAAAGTCCTTTTTCTGGTTTTTGACAGCATGATCGTTGATTTCTAAATAAAGTTTTCTTTTGTTTTCTTCTACGCTTAAGACCATAGATGTTTTGTTTTATATTAGACATCAGAAGAAATATTTGCATGATTCCGTTAAATCCACGTGCTCCTTAATTTTTTTTGAGCCGTGTATTTTACTTCAGGAGTTTGTTTTTTAGCAGTGACTCGCTTTTTTTCTTCTTTCCATTTTGGGTCATTTAAATTTATGCACTATTTAATTTTTCCTTTCAGTTGTGATAGCTTTCTAATTAATTATACAAATTTCAATTTCATTTTATTTTGTCTTTTATTTCACGCATTATTTAAAGGGATCTCACACCTTTTGAATGAAAAAAATTGATGTAAATATAATTTTTATCTTTAAGAGGACTCGCGGTACTCTTTGAACAATTTTTTTTATTTATGTATCTAAGAATTATATTTTAGAATTTCACATAATATTTCTTTTCAAGAAAATAAAGAAAAGAAAATTTTACATGTATTATTCGCACAATTTTAAAAATTAAAATTTTTTAAGAAAATTTAGAAAATTTTAAAATTTTACTCCTTTTGCAACTATTAATTTTTTGACCTGAAATTTTTTGTAATATTCTTAAGGATGTTTTTAAAAAAACTTTAGGGATCGATTTTACAATAACTTAGTTAGTTCCAGAGAAAAAAAAAATAAAATGTTGTTATGTATGCTAAAATTCTACGAAAAACTAATATCTCTTACAGTAAAATTTTTTTAAGGAAAAGTATTCAGTTTACAGTAAAACATATCCTTAATCTTGTTTTCTTCATTATTTATAACACACAGAAAAAAAATGGAAATGATTGGTAAATAATTTTGGAAGTTGTAGCATTTTGAATGCACTAATGTATTGAAAAAGCACAAATTGAGAAAAACCTCTTAAAAGTTTATAGTTCTAAAAAATAATTATAATAAGCCTAAAAAAACTTAAAATACCACTTTAAGTTATTAGCTATATATTTTTCTTTAAAAGAATTTCATTTTCTTTGAACCCATACTTTTTTATAAATGATAAATTTTTAGAGAGTGTTAGTTGCACATGAAAATTCAAAGAAAATGTTAAGAATTTTTTTTTCTATCATAGCAGAAATTTTAGCTCCTTTTCTTTCTATAATATTGAAATATTATATTTTTATGAAAAACATATGAGGAATAAGAACTGAAAATATGAAATTATTAACATAAAATGATTTCAGGTATCCGACTGCGTTCGGAACCATGATTTTAAAAAAGCACATAAACGGATAATTTTCATGATATTTAGTGTCACTTAGATTAGAATACATGTATAAAATTGTTTTAAGGACATTATGACAAAAAAAATTTATTTAAATACAATATTTAGGCAAAAAATTAACTTCGAATAACTTTTTTTCAAAACGTTCTCCTTTTATAAAAATACTTATATAATAATATTTTGTGTGTGTGTGTGCTTAGATAAAGTAAAGACTTCTCTAGAGAGTCTCAACTAGGAATTTTGAAAAATTCACATTATTTTCAGAGTTATCAACCATTGAAATATACATATATATATATATATATATATATATATATATAATTATCGGCGTTTTTTTCTTAAAATTTCTCCCTCTGTTGTAGTAAAATATGGATAAATCCACTTCTAAGTTATATGTTTCAAAAGTTCTGGTTGAGACTCTGTACAATGGTCTGAGTTATACAAAGGCAAAATATTATTATAATAGAAGCATTTTTCAAAAAAGGAGAATGTTTTGAAAATTGGTCATTCTATATGTTAATTTTTTGTCAAAATATTGTACTTAAATAATTTTTTATTGTAATAATATTCTTAAAGCAATTTCATATACATTTTATAATGTAAGTGACATTAAATAGCATAAATATTATCCATTTATACGCTTTTGCATAATCACGGTTCCGAACGTAGTCGGATACCTTAATTCAAAAATTTTACATGCACACATTTCATAAAGAAGAAAACTACTTTTACTCTAATGCCTCAGAAATATCCTGCTTTATATGTAACACTTTTTTTATAGCTACTATTTGTCTTTTTAAAATAGATTTTTTTTATTAAAAAGCTTTTTTTATCTTTTTTTTTTAATCTAAAAAGAGGGCGTGGTCGAATTGCTTAATTTGTTTGTTTACATTTTTCAATTGAAGTTTTCCCAACTTATAATTTTCCGACATACAAAAGTGATAAATCAATCGAAAGATATTAACAAAAAGAACATGACGACATAAAAATGTAAAAGAACAGATATTTTGGTGTGATCTTTTGTGTACCTTGTTCCATTAAATTGTAATTTGGCACATGCATCTTCTATAACTGCAAGCGAAGTTTTGAAATGATCTGATTAATATAAATGTTGTAAGAATTTCAAATATTTTGACTGAACTGTCGGGGCTATTCCAATGTCACGTCAACCTGAATGCTTATATTGCTTATTTATGAATAACTCCAAATTCTAAGGGGAAAAAATGACGTGTAAGAAGAGTAACTTTTTAAGATGTGTCTATAACCAACAACATAGTTGTTTTTACTAGTGCTTTGCTAATTTCGTTTGTTGTGTGCTTTTCAGCTTCATTGTCATTCAAACTCGTAGGAAAGTAAAATGGCATTTTTAGCTCACACACTATCTCAACTTATGTATTGCAACTCTTTATATTTTGGAGATTATTACATTTTATTGCACTTTGCCATGCAATAATTAATTCTTTACACTTTATTAGTGATTAATATTAGTATTTCATGTTATTGTTTTTGTCGTTGATATGTCTCATAATAAACATTCCTTATATGCTTTTGATATGAGTCACACAATGACATTTGTGTAAAGAAAATGTTTTCTGCATGGGGAATGAACATTCAGTTGCGTCAAATGTGTTCTTGGAGAACTTGGAGCCAAGTAAGGGTTTTCTTATAATTTGAAACTGACTTGTAGTTGCGGTGATGAAAACATACTGTTGTAAATATTTCTTTAAAGTCAGATACTATCAGTCACGATATGAATCTGAGAATTACTCTAGCCCTTTCACATATTGGAAAAGGTCATTCAGCTGTACAAGCATTTTGAATATGGTCAATATACAACAACATTTGGAAAGCGTGTCAAATATATCATATTGTTTATTATCAGGTGTATAATAATATGTTTACGGATATCCGTAGGGAGAAATTAAAAAGCGTGTCAAAATGGTGCTCCTAGTTCTGCCGATATTGCAAATCGAAGTGTTAGTTTTGACACAATTGGGTTTACATACCATCACTAAATAAAAACTAAATAAAATAAAATAAAAGCAAAAAACACACACACAAACACACGCGATTGACTGAAGTAGAAGGTGTTATTGATATCCTCGTAGAGTATGTAACAACATTGAAGTGATGAGTAAGATGTGTTGTCATTGCTGTGTAGCTAAGAATAAATTAGGTAATTTACAAGTGCTTGCAGTGACCCCAACTTCCACAAAGTCAATTCCTACATAGAACAACAATGAAAATTTTTATCTGGTGTGAGTTGCTTTTTATTTAATAATCACAATTCACATATAAATAGGACTATAAATATATGACAGAATCACAATATTAAGTGGCAAAATTGACAGCGATTTTCCATTTTCTTTTCTATAGATGGTGTTGGACTATTAATTTGGTTTGTTACTATTTTTATCCATTAAATTTAATTATTCAAATAAATAGTATGTGGAAATGTTTTAAAAAAAAGGGGCCACCCCGGGATAGATTGAGCCCACCCTTTTTGGATTAAAATGAACGCACTATCCATTGCCCCCAGAGACACAAGGGTATTTTCCTTTTTTATATAGGGTGTTGGAGAATTATTTTTGTTTGTTACGTTTAATTCATAATTTAAATTTAATTAATGAATTATTATTTGAAAAAACTGTTTTAACATCATGTCATCCACCGTTAAAAAAGTATTTGAACTTGGGGATGAAAATAAAAACTTTTTATTAACGACTGAAAATTTGAACAAGATATATATATATATAGGAGGTGTGAAAAATAGGGTTGATTGATTGAATAAACGCATGTTCACCCCCGAGGGCTTTTGGCGACGGACCACGTTTAACCATGGTCAAGTGACGTGGACGACACCGAGCTAACCCCCCCCTAACGCCCCCCACAAACGCTGGACGTTTGGCCTCGAAAGATTTAACGTCTCGCCCCACCGGGGGTTTTCAGGGGACTGGGCTCGAACTCGGGAAAGCAAGCCACGATCCGATACCAACCATGGCTCTGCGGCCACGAAATAATAGTAGGTTTAATAAAACCGTTTTGCTGGCTCAAATAGAGATTCCCTTTCCTCCCAGCCTAAAAGTTCCCAAAACCCGGGCCACGGATCAAATTGCCGGTCCCAAAAAAACATTAAACGTTACCATTTTTTTTAAAGTGGGCATTTCCTGGATTTGAGCAGCCCCCGAAATCACTTTTTACCCACGTTAAATCACTTTTATTCATATTTTTGGGGAACTATATTTTTTCTGAAAGATATTTTTATATATATATATAAAAATTTTATATATAAATGTAACTTTAAAAATTGTTAAATAAAAACTAAAATAAAAAGTCGGCCCCCCTCAGGGGGCCGGTAAATTTAAAACGGACCGGTCCGTCAAAAAAAGGTTGGGGGCACGGGTCTGGCAGTGCTCCAACCCTTTTTTCCAGAACCGGTAAACGTATTTTAAATTTTTACCGCGGCCCGCTGAGGATTTAAATTGTTTATATTTTAGACTGCTATGATTTAATAATTATAATTTAATTTTTTTAATGGGACTTTTGAATAAAATCTAGCTACACCAAAAAACAATAAAAAAGTGATTTAACAAGGAATTTTAAAATGATTTTCATAAAAAGTACCCAACCCCAAAAAAAACCACAATCAATAAAAAAAAAAATTTAATGTTTTTGTGCGGACCGGTATTTTTGATCCACAGGGATTCGGAAAACCCGGTCAAAAGGGATGCACGCAGTAGCTGGGGACCGCTATGTTGATGGTTCAAATAAGCACACCTGCCAAGGTTAGCAGCTTACGTCCGAGTGAGTGAATATTAACGTCGCACTGTTCAGCTACACGAGGGGCGGCGACGGACCCGAATTTTGAACCATGGTCAAGTGACGGGGACGACATCGGGGGGCAACCCCTCTCTTAACACCACTCACACCAAGGGGGGGTTTGAGCTCTCGACAGATTTAACGTGCATTGCATCCCTACGGAGGGTCTTCAGTGGTAATGGGATTGAAGTGACAAGGTCAGCCACAATCCGATACCTTGACCCCTCGGCTACCGCGGCCATCAGTTTACCTCTGAAGAGACCCAAGAATTGAATACAAGATAGAAGCATAGCTGGTTGATTACGCATTCATTCCATGGAGAGTCTAACTAAGACATTCCCAGTAGATTACGAGTAGTGATTCAAACGGAAATGCCGCACGCGTCATCCAGACCCGTCATCACATCAAAAGACTGCCCACAATGTCTACGGGGAAACCTTCCAACAATACTTAAATCTTCTATAAGATGGACTACACCCTGAGCCCCTACCTCTTCAAACTACGACATTACACCAACGGGAGGACTCTGAGATCGACAGATTTAACGAACATCAGCCTCCTTCTACGAGATGGGTCTTCAGAGGCACCAGGACTCGAATCCGAGACACAACGGCCACGAGTTCATGACCATGACCACTAAGTTACCGTAGGGTTCAGTTAAATGGATTTGCACAATTTATTATGATCTATATTCCCACTTTCTTTAATTAAATGTTATTCCCCCTTTACACTTTTTTCTATAAATCCATGAAAAAAATCAAATAATTAAAAATACTATAAATAACTGATATAACAACAGCAATATTTTTTTGGCTTTCAAAAATATTACTACAAAGTTTAATGAACATCAAAATCATATGTAGATTCAGAAGGGGCAATTGAATAGGAAGCCTGTGGTGATAAAAATAGAACGAATTCGAATAGCGATAGCAGTAATACACTGATATTCGAATTTTTATGGTAGATGTGTCCAGGAACCAATCATTGGGAAATGAAATCGGAGGTGCATACTTCCTCTATAAAAATTCAAACCCCTTCGTCCCGAAATTCCCTGGAGATTTAAAGAAAGAAAAATTTAAAATCTATGCGGAAATGGAATCTCGCATATCTCTGAATTTTAGGTATAGGACGGAAATATAAGATAGTTTTATTAGATTCAAATGAAAGAAATGATTTATCGGTTGCCATGTAGGATAAATTTGATTTTTTTCTTTATTTTGCAATGTCGTAAGAAAACCAAATTTCACATTTTTATTTTCAGAGTCGTATTCTATTTTTGATATCAAGACATTCTTTTATACATCTGATTAGCATATAAAAATGTCACGGATTTTGATGGGTATTGTGATAAGATTTCTAAAAATATTGACTGAAATTTGATTATTTATTGACTGATGAAAATTGACTTACTAGCTACGAAATTTGTTTCCGATTCTCACAGCGTAAACAAGTAATATACAAACGATTTTTTTTACTTAGATCAACAAAGAAAATTTTATTTTAGTTACTTTTTATTAAATACTTATAATTAATATAAATATGTATATATGTATGAGGGAATCACAATATTAAGGGACAAAACAGAAAGCGATTTTCCTTGCAGTTTTCCATTTTCCTTTCTATATATGGTGTTGAACCATTTTTTTGTTTGTTACTATTTATTCATTCATTAAATTTAATTATTCTTATAAAATTGTATAGTAAAAAGGAAATCACATTTTCTCTCTCTCAGAAATTAGGCCCTCCCAGGAGGTATTCGAACACACGATCTTTGGATTAGAAGTCCAACGTGCGATCCATTGCACTGCAGAGACACAACAAACAATTTTCCTTTCTATATGAGCTGTTGGACTATTATTTTTGATTGTTAGCCTTTATTCATTTTTTAATTTAATTAATGAATTAATATCAAGTGTCATCCACTAATAGGTTTAAAAAAATAAATTTGAACTTGAATGGATGAGCAGAAAGTATTTTATTAACGACTGAAAATTTGAACAAGATTAGGGAGAGAGTGAACTAATAGTATAGGAATTTGCGAAAAATATTTTGACTGAAATTTGACTTTTTATTGACTTATGAAAATTGATTTATACTTGCTACGAAATTTGTTTCAGAGAGAGATTCTCACAGCTTAAATAATACTAATAAAACCATTATTAATGAACATATTATTGCTAGCTTAAATAATTTATTTGAGAAATAATTAGATATTTCAATTATTCATCTACTAGAAAATATAACTGAGTCCCTCCCATCTTATATATTAAGGTACCCAATTACTTTAAAAGTTTGAATTTTGGAGAAAAGATTTATTTTTTTTTCAATCCAATAAAATGTGAGATGTTCTCAATTAAATAAACAGATATTGGTGTGTGTGCTATTTCGAAACCGAAAGTTGAAGTCTTCTCATAAACTCATTCATTTTTTCATCTATTTTCACGAATATTTACGGTCTATATTAAGAAATAAACCCTTTAACTTTAAGCAATATTAGTTCCTTTTTGGAAAAAAAAATCTGGTTTATTTGATTTATTTATTTTTTTTCTAATGTAATTATTATCTCTATGGTTTCTGTACAAGATTATTTTGTAAAAAACGGTATTTTTAAAAAAATTACAATTTTAAAATGTGATATCTCAAAAGACTTATTTCGTATATTTATATAAAAATTGGTAAAAATGTTTTTCCTGGAATGTTGAAGGTCTAGAATAGGATTTTTGAAACATATTATACAAGTTGATTTATATATATATATATATATATATATATTACATATAAATCCACTTGTATAATTTTTCAAAAAACCCGCAATTAAAACCAGACGATCATCTTCCATATTCATGCAAAGATCGCTAATTAAATGAAGTATTTCTAAATCAATACTATTTCTTATTGATTCCTCTAGCGTCGCAAATTCAAATAGTATAAGCAACAATAGCCTGATTATTACATAAAATAATACAAATATTTATAACTTGAGAATAACACGAATCGTATGCGTCAAAAGTCTGTGTACACTGGAAAAAACCTTTACAATAATGGATTGCAACTAAAAATTAGTACTTTTTAAGCTATTACGTCCTTTCTAAAACCCTCTCAATGTATTTGGCAAGGATTCAAATAGCTTAGTTGTCTCATCTGTGGTTATTTAGCTCCATTCTTGTACTCTCTCTCTATGACAGATTTAAACATTTCCTTACATGTTATTACGTTCTTCCTGATTATTCATTCAAATAAACCCCACAAATGCTGTATTGTGCTTAGGTCTGGAGACTCAGATGGCTTACGAATTGGTTTGGGACAAGATAGAACAGCCATGACTTCACAAAGTAAGCCATTTGTTTGGTACCTTTGTCCTGCTGAAAGTAAGAATCATCACTCGTCGCAAGTTGCTCGGCACTTATATATACTCTAATATTTTACTCTCTCTATATATATCAATAAATTACAAACTACCAATCCAAAGGCTTCCTATGGATCCCCCAAACATTTTACCTCCTCCTCCATGTTTGATAATCGAAAAATGATGCTCTTCCTTAAGATTTGTGCAGGAATTTTTGTAAGTATATTTTTGTCCCTTTTGATGCCGAAAATGCAAAAATTACTTTCAATTGAATGAATTATATTTTCCCAATATATATGCGTCCTATTTAGGTGTTTTTTGGCAAAGGCTCTCTTAGTTTTGTTCATTCGAGAGGAATGACTTCTTGAGTGCAACTTTACCATCATAGTCATCCTTTTTCAGTTTTCTTCGAATTATAGTTAAAGTCAAACTTTTTTACAAAATCTCAGCAACACTTTCAGCTATTTGTGAAGCTCATAGTCTTGGATTTATTTTTATAGAGTGTATTACATAGCAAGATTCTCGAGGTGACCCTTCAGATGGGTGGCCAGATCTTGTCTTGGACGTTAAAATTTTAGTTGATTTGTAGTTTATGAATACTTTTTGAATCAATAAATGTCTCCTATTAACAGTTTCTCAATTTCTTTAAAGATTTCCTTCTTTTCTGAAGATCTATGATGATTTTTCTTTCAATAATATATCAATCTCTTTTTTGTTACCTGCGATGAAGTCACACCAGCTTTCAAATTTCAAATCCTAAATAAATCGTAAAAGAAGCTTATAGTTACTTAAAAACACGATATAGTTCAATTATTTTATGATAAAAGATCTGTAAAATCCCTATTTTGTAAGTGTAAGGAAATTTTTGTTGCGGATGGTTGGTGAGTATTTGGTGGTCATTCTTGTTTTTTCATGTTAAGGGGAAATTTGTTGCTGTTGTTAGAATACGGAAATTTCAAAGAATCCCTGACAGGTATGTTGACTTTCTGAAGTGAGATTTTAATAGTAATTATATAGCATAAACACGTAAGAGGATTTCCTGTACACAGACTTTCGGAGGCAAGTGTATTTAAACATATATCTCAGAGTAGAGAAATTTTAACAGAAGACACCGTGTATTTTATTTTGAGTGATAACAACTCAGAAAATTAATGTGAATTCTTCAAAATTCCTAGTTCATAATTGTAGAGCAATCTTAATTACAGTATATAGCCAAAATATTATTATGGAAGCATTTTTCATAAAAGGAGAATATTTTGTTCTCTTTTTTTTTTCTTCATTTATTTGCCAAAAAAATTGAATTTAAAAGAAAATTTGCAGTAATAACATTTTAAAAACAGTTTTATATGTATATTTTAATTCAGGTAACACTGAATATCAAAAAAATATTCATTTATACTCTTTTTCAAAAAATCATGTGGTTCCAAATGTAGACAGATACCAAATATTCCTTAATATTTTCAATACTTTTCTGCAAATATACTATATCAAGATTCTTTTATTATTCTCTAAAGTAAAAAATATATATATAAAATATTAAAATTTTTAAAACGATTCTTTGAAAATTAAATGTTTGCTTCATTTAAAAGCAGTAGGTGTAATATTTTATCTTTAACTTCAAATTATCAGATATAATTAATAAAATCACCCCTATGATTTGGCAGATAGTTGAAATCAATCAATAATTCTTCCAAAATGTAAGCGAAAACCTTATGAGTCTGGTTTTTATTTCAGGAAAGTTTGTAAAGTGATTTAAAAATTTAATGAGTGGAAATATGAAAAATTAGCAAGGTCATATACTGCATGTACATATACTTACTAAAATTCTGTCCCCACAAAATATTCAATAACTCCTGAATATTCTTTAATAAACTAAGGAAAGAAAAACACAGTCATAGTGGAATAAGGAGTGCAAACAGGAATCAGTGCAGCCATCGAATAATTTTTAGAAGTATCTTACGCTAAAAAAACACAAACTTCATTTCTTACGAACAATATAAAGCAGAAAAATTCAGATAAAAAGTCACACTCATGGACTAGATATAGGAATGTTAACTGTTTCTAGTAAGCAGTTCTAGAATAGAATCAGATATACATCTGAAATTTTTAGGCAGTTTAATCAGCAATAAATTTTTTTCATCTCTAATCCAATACTTCTAATTCAGCCTATTATTCGGACAATTTTAGAAAAATAAAGACTAAAGCTAAAAAAAAATAAATTTTATCTCAAGTTATAATTTGGTTTACACATTAGCAATTTGATTTTAAGCAAATCGGAAACATTCACTCGTGTTCATAAATCCTCTCTAAAATCTGATAAAATCCGTCTATAAATTTCATCAAACATTTATCAAAAAATTCCCCCAAAATATCTTAAAATTTAACAACATAATCTAGAAAGAATACATTTTACGTAACCATGGGAATATGTTATCATTATTCCCATTTTAAAACCGGGTAGATCTCACAAATCCAACTAGTTATCAACCTATGCTTCACCAAGTTGTGGTGGTCGCCGTAGCCTAGTGGTTACTGTCCCGAACTCGTGACTTTTTTTATAAATGATCAATTTTAAGAAGGTATTAATTGCGCACAAGAAAATTCAAGAAAAATGTTAAACAAAATTTCTTTTTTTGTCACGACAGAAAGTTTAGTTTTTTTCTTCACATAATATTGAAGTATTACATTTGTATGAAAAACATATCAGAAATAAGAGCTGAAATGATGAAATTATTAATATAAAATGCCTTAATTCAAAAATTTTACATGCACACATTTCACAAAGAAGAAAAATTACATTATTGTATTGCCTCAAAAATATTCTGCTTTTTATATATTACACATTTTTTATAGTTATTATTTCTCTTTATAAAATAGATTTTTTTATAATAATGCTTTTTTTAGCTTATTTTTCTAAAAAAGGGCCTTGGCCGAACTGCCTAATTTGTTTTCAAATGAAGTTTTCTTCAACTTCTAACTTTCCGACTTTTGCACAAATGATATATCGATCGAAAGATAATAATGCAACGAATAAGATTAAATAAAAAACGATAGGTCGGTCACATTTTTGGGGTACCAAGTCCTCTTAAGGTGAAAACGTGTACGGATGAGGCTCTTATTCGTCGAAGTTTATGCAAATGGACTTTTTTAGGAGGATACAATTCTTACTGATCTCTCCTGTTCAACTATGTGAATGTCAGAGGGCACATGCAAATACATTTTCAGGTTAAGCTAGTTGTCCTACTTTAATTAGTCTGCTGGATCGAGGACAACCGATTTACTTGGTTACCGACCGATTTACCACGAACCATCGCTCTTAAGCAATTCACTATATTTTGCATGGTTTTTCGTCAGGAATTCTGACTTTCTAGATGATATTCCCTACACGGCCACGCTGCTCTTCGTGCCCTGCACTGGTATTCATCGTAAATTGGTATATTAATTATTTTAATTGGGGCTGAAATAAATAGTTATAATCTCGTACTACTAATTATTTTAATATTTCTCCATACCTATACAAAGTTTAATATAAGACTTCGTGGAACGATCTCTCTTTTACAATTGTATTGATTCTTGTATTATCTTGTATTTGCATAATACAAGAATCTATACAGTTGAACCTGTTTTTGTGCGATAGATAGGAACCGCATAAAAATAAATGCACAAAAAAAATTTTCAAAAATTTCATAAATTCTTATATAAAACAAACTAATTCGTGGAAATACTACAAAAAACTTTTTTTATGCGGTGGATAGGGACCGCATAAAAAAAAGTAGCATTTATAAAATATGCCAATTATTTATGAAATTTATGTAAGAGTACTTCCATAACAAAATAAGTAATTAACTATTACACATGGAACATTTTAAAAACATATACACTGCTGGCCACCATAAATGCAACACCCTGAAGTAAGCATGCAAATAACATGAAATTTACAACATGCATTAGTGTAGGTGAGATATGCAGCTGATTACAATTTCAGCGCAGACACACATCACGCGCGCCTGTGGCGCCACCTCAAAGCGCTGTTTAAGGCTTGGAGATTTCGACGATTTCGAGTTCGACAATTGTGTTTTTCTTGTGTTTTTTAAAAAAAAAAAAACAATCAGTTATGTCTCAAAGAAAACAGCGATCAGATTTTGATCAAGTATCCGAGTTCGACAGAGGAAGAATAGTGGCCTACCGAGATTGTGGATTATCTTTCAGGGAAATCGGTAGTCGTGTTGAATGAAACCAAACAACTGTAATGCGGATATGTGTAAGACGGACCGACGTGGTCAATCGCATCCACCTCAGTGCACCACTTCACGTGAGGACAGGCAAATTGTGCGCATGGCAGTGACGGTTCTCTCAGTCACATCACGAATCATAGCACAGAACATTGAGTCTGTAACGCATCATTCAGTGTCTGCGCGTACCATTCGACGCCACTTACAGCCGAGTGGTCTGTCCACAAGACGTCCAATGCTTGGTCTACCCTTGACGCAGAACCACAGACGTCTCCGCCACCAATGGTGCGATGAAAGAAGGATGTGGGCAGCAGAATGGAATGAAGTTGTCTTTACTGACGAGTCACGCATCTGTCTGCAACACCACGATGGTCGGATTCGAGTCTGGAGACACCGTGGAGAGAGGATGCTGAACAGCTGCGTTATGCACCACCACACTGGTCCTGCAGCGGGTATTATGGTATGGGGCGGTATTGGGTATCACTCTCGCACTCCTCTAGTACGCATTGCCGGTACTTTAAACAGCCAGCGCTAAACCTCCGAGTTGTTGGAGACAGTTGTCCTTCCTTATCTTCAAGGCTTGGTCACAGCCATATTTCAACAGGAAAATGCGCGACCACACGTGGCACGCATTGTCCAAGGGTTCTTCGTTAATCACCAGATTGAATTGCTTCCCTGGCCGGCTCTCTCTCCGGATATTTCGTCGATAGAAAACATGTGGTCCTTGGTTGCTCAACGATTGACCACAATTTTACCCCCAGCTGCCACACCAGATCAACTTGGGCAACGTGTGGAAGCTACTTGGTCTGCTGTACCCCAAGAACACATCCAAAGTCTCTTTGAATCAATGTCGAGGCGTGTGGCAGCAGTGATCTCCAACAATGGCGGCTACTCTGGCTACTGATTCTGGCAGGAATCACACTTACAGAAGTCTACAAATTTAATCATTTGATACTTGGTCAACATGTTATCTACAAAATAAATTTTGTTGTGCTATCTCTTGTCTTTCTTGGTGTTGCATTTACGGTGGCCAGCAGCGTAGTTTCTCATTGTGTTACGGATAAGTTTTCAAAATGCACATGCACACACAAATGCACATCGTAATCCAAAGCCCTGTAATGAATAAGTTCAAAATCACTTTCGTCACTTGAAGGCGCAATTTCAATTGATTTATTTTTGGCAATATAAAGTAAGTGATAAGTTTTTGTGACGAAGGTTGGGTGGTCACACGCAGTTGCTTGTAAATGCCACGATAACCAGCTATACATGATTGGAGCCCTTTTTAGAATTTTATACTCCCTTCTTAGTTGGTATCTATTTTAAGAAAATGCTTTTCCAATTTGTTAAAAGCTGGATCCCTGCATACTTTTATCCGCTCTCAAAGAATCTGGTTTTCTTGTTCGTCTTCATAATTTATCAAATTATTGATAAGGTCACTGTCATTGAAAGTTTTGTCTTCAATCAAGCGTGGGCTGCTGGAGCTTTGAGAGAGAACAACTGAATGCGCATTGTCGAGAGACTGTTGATAACAAATGAACAGAGCGTCTTGAAGTGTCTCCATTTCAATGGCGTAACGTACAACTCCGCATCATGGGGGGGGGAAGACTCTAGGGGCCCAAGGCCTGACTTACGCTAAATACGTATTTACCCAATTTATAAAATATTAAAGGCAAAACCTGACTGTCAGGGGGGTCCTAACATTCTCCATTACGCCACTGGTAAATAGATAAAAAACATTACAGTGGCGCCAAAGCCATTGAAATTCATACACCGCATGAAAAATATCGCACATAAAAATCGCACATAAAAAATCGCACAAAAATAAAATTGCACAAATAAAAAAATAATTACATAAAAAAAGACCGTACAAAAACAGGTTCTACTGTATTTATTAAATATGGGTTGAATCTAGTTGGTGCTTCTTGAGAAACGGCTTTGCATGATCGACATTCAGTATACAAAAAGTGTTTTGAACACAGCCAATAAAACATGCTGCCATGGGATTTAAAACATGACTTTCTAGTAAAAGAATTACTTTCCGTACATCTGAACAATACAGCTGGATTGCTAAAAAACTGTCTTTTTTCAAATACTATACTGTTCAAATTAATTGGGACAAACATGTTTTTCTTGTTTAAGTTGTGGTATGTGATTACCAGTGATGTCCTGAACCACCTCAAACCCGTTATATCTGCCTTTAGGTAGTGTGACTGATCGCCTTTGACTATAACTTATTGATTTTAATGTATCAGGAGTTCAGTCGTGAGCCTTTCAGTGGGGCAGCTAGTAAATTCAATTTTGCTTTCTGTATAAGATGCGTTACTTTTACTTGTTCAAAGATGGATGGAAGAGAAACGTTCTAAAATAAATCGCTCTCATTGAACACACTTCTATTCCTGTGAGAGATAGAATTATGGCAGTTGGTGTGAATTTTGAAGTGTTTTAAGAAAATTTCAAAATTCTGGATCATCGTCTCCAAAAAAAAAAGAAAATTGTGGGCGTAAGTGGAAAACTACTCCAAGAGTTGATAAAATTTTAATAAGAAGTAACAAAATAAATCCAAGAAATAGAAGCATACACCTTTGAAGGGATTTATTGGATAATGGTGTTGAAGTGAGTACCTCAACTGCACCGAAAAGGCTTCTGAAAGGTGGCCTTAAGGCAACAAGACTGAGGAAAAAAACTATTTCTAACTCAGAAAATGATGAAAAAACGTTTAGCATAGGCTAAAAAATACCGATCATGGACTTTTAATGACTGGAAGAAGGTGATTTTGAGTGTTGAAACATTTATTTGTGCAGGGATACAAATCAAGTGCAGTTAGACGAAGAGAAGCTTGTTAAAAGATCATATCCAACGAATTGTAAGAGACCCTCCTAAACAGTTGTGTGGTTTTTTTCACAACAACTGTCCCTGGAAGCTTAGTACCTCTTAAATACATGATGAATTTTGTCAAAAATATAAAAAAAAATGTTATGTACGAGGATTGTTCCGTTCATGGAAACATTTGATGGAACATTTCAACATGACTTAGCC
Source organism: Trichonephila inaurata madagascariensis (assembly GCA_019973955.1). Lineage (NCBI taxonomy): Eukaryota > Metazoa > Arthropoda > Arachnida > Araneae > Nephilidae > Trichonephila > Trichonephila inaurata. Next base: position 438,151 of record BMAV01011023.1, read on the forward strand.
CCTTTTCACAATTCGAAATTGGTCCACACTTTTATGCGGAAAATAAAATAAAAGTGCTCAATTGGCTTAAAAATTCCCCAGACTTAAATCCTGTTCAAAACTGATGGCAAGTTCTCAAGAATCGTTTCGCTAAGATGAATCACACGACAATAGATCAAATGATAAGAAGGGTTATACTAGTGTGTTGCTAAGATGATGAAATCAAAAACATGTGGGCTACTTTAGTGGAGTCAATGCCAAGACAGGTTGAAAAGGTCATTTCTGCTAAAGGAAGACATACTTCGTACTAATACACGGATTTTTCATTCTATTTAAGGTATGTAATGATAAAAAGCTAAGGTCTTAGAAAAAATCACTTTTTCCCCATTTGTCGCAATTAATTCGAACAGTATAATATGTCGCGATCCTTACGACAAGGGTTTGAGAAATCCCGAATAAGTAAATGCTTGGTTTACACGTTCTGTTCTTAGCATTATTATGCATAAGGTACTAAATCTAGAGACTACATTGCATACTAAGTCTTTCTTACCTTTTTAAATTTTTCTTACTGTTTTCGAGATAAGGAAGTAAACTCCTCCAATGCTGCCAAGTGCGGCTGTTAATAAACCATATAGCGGATATTCACTTTACAACACCACATTTAGGGATAACGATCACCATTTTCAAATTAAAGGGGATGGAGGACTTTAATGGGCACATCTTATATATATATATATATATATATATATATATATATATATATATATATATATATATATATACACGTATATATATATATATGTAAACTGCTGTTTGTTGAAAATGCAACACCGTAAAGGAATTATCCTAATGAAATGAAATTTGCAGCAAATGTCAATTATAAGTTGCTATACAAAATAATAAAGTTTCAGAGCCACCACGAATGGGTGGTAAGAGCAACACCATTTTAAGTGATACTGAAAGCGTATAAATGGAGGGCTATAGTGGGACGTTGAAAATCGTACATGGTTATTTGTTAGTAGCGAATGTTTAGTGAGACCTAAGTATGCCTCCACAATGAAATAGGGTAAAATTTCAACAACTTATAGAGTTTGAAAGGGGAAGAATTATAAGTCTTTGTGTGAAGGAGGATTTTTCTGTCGCACAATAGCTGCTCGTGTGCAGCGAAATAGTTCCATGGTGATGCGAGTTTGGAAGCAGTAGACCGACGAGCACTGGACAACTCGAAAAACTGGGAGTGGACGAAGGAAGGTGACATCAGTGCTTGATTCTAGACACAGGATCCGCATAGCGGTGGATGACTGTACAGCTTCCTCCATGCAGTTAAAGCACGTTGGTCTTCTGCTACAGGTGTATTAATATCGTCATCAATTCTTTGATGTCTGCTGCACCGTGGACTGCGTGCAAGGATTCCTTTATACAGGATCCCCTTCAAGGCAAGCCATCGACGGCTTCTTCCGCAATGGTTTCAGGAACACAAAACCTGGTGGGCTGATTGGCAACAAGTTGTCTTCTGACGAATCCCGTTTTAATTTGTGGAACCATGCTGGCCGCATTCGTGTTAGACGCTCTGCCGGTTAACGCTGCCTTCCAGAATTCATTGTCATTCGTCATAGTGACAGAACACCCGGGTATATAGTCAGGGGGTGCAATGCGTATCATAGACGATCTTAGCTGCTACGAATTGAGTGTAATCTGAATAGCAACAGGTACGCCCGTGAAGTTCTAGAGCCCAAAGTCGTAACCTTCCTTCAAGGTATCCCTGGAGCTACCTTTCAACAAGACAATACACCCCCACATGTTGCAAAGAAGGTTCGAGACTTCCTTTCCCAATAACACGAGCAACTTCTTCCTTGGCCTGCTTATTCGTCGGATATATAGCCTAATGAAAATGAGTGGGATTTGATTGGTTGGCTATCATGCCTCTGCTACCGTATTGGTCTATTTCTTGGATATTGGAGGGCTGGTAGCGGCTCCCTGGTTCTCTCCGTATAAAAGTATGGTGAGAATTATTGGTTAGGCTAACCCTGGACTCATTAGGGAAGAGAACGGTCACCGATTGATCCATGTTTCTATCTCTATCATCGCTGCACCATTTTAAAAGGGCTCTTTTGTTCTCAGAACTGAGTGGGACGCAAACAACAGGTCTTCTGCAAACAGCATCTCTAATGAAGTCTTCTGGAAACAGTCGCCCATAAAACTCGGATTTCTGTGACTAAATAGAACTCACTCACGTGATTGCTGAGAAGCTATAGCATCTCTGTTACGACTCGCTGTATTTGACAAAAGGCAATTTTCTCCGACCATCATTACTCTTGGACGACCTTGCCTAAGCTTTCTTTCTATGGATCCGGTATCCTGAAATTGCATTCTCTACAAATCTGAACTTGAGACTAGCCTGGTTCCAGCCAACCAACAATTTGCCACCTTATTCCCTCATCTAAATGTTCGGGCTACTCGTTTTTACTATTTGAATTTTGATTTAACCGATTTCTGCAAAAAAATACCAAAAAATTCGGCAAGGTGTGCACGCGAACGAAATACGGATTTTACGCATACGTATTTGACATACAAGATTTTCACCCTTATTTCGTAGCAGTACTTTAACATTTCGTACAATTCTTCTAATGAAATACGACAAAATATACAAATTCTCTTAAATTTGAACACCGGTGTATATATATTCCTACCTATTTGTTATTAGAAGGAGCCTAAGTATGCCTGGATTTTGATATTATTATTTTTAAGGTATCTGTACTCCTTTGAAGAAAATTTTTTGAAAAACTGTAATATTTGCTAATAAAATATTTTTTACTGATGAAATATAACTTAAAACTAGGAAAAATACATTTAATATGTTACTTGTAGTACATAAAAAAATTTTTGGGAGTAAAACATAGAGTAAATAGTAATTAAATTGATTATTAGAATAACGCGTATAACTCAAATGTAAACAAAAATATCACTTTTCTGTAAATTTGATGTTGATCTTCATAACATTTTTAGGGCTGGTACCATTTTACTGATGATAATCAATTTATTACAATTTTTATCAATGTTCTAGTAAGAGAACATTGAAAAATCATTAAAAAACTATTACGAGCATGATATATAACTTAGTTATAAAAACATATCAACTATATAGTTATGAAAGTGGTAGGGGTTCTTTAAATCTATAAAAAATTATGTACTAATAAAATTTAAACTAATTTGGTTCACAACTTTTTCTGATATTTACGTTGTCGATGCCAATACGTTAAAAAAAATTTATTTTGAATAAACAAAAACTTTCAACTGCAATTTTTTAAACACAATTAGTATACTTTAAAAAAGCCCTGATTTATAAATAACATCTTAACTCTCTAAAACATTGATTTTTTCCCCTTGTAGCTCTTAAAATTTTTCTACGCTGCTTTACATTTGGTATTGAATGTCGTTCTGCATCGTTAATTCTATTGGTGTCAAGATGTTTGTATGATTTTAAAGTAAAATAACCAGGAGTTATGTTAAGTTTTTTTAAAATGTCAACACAACCCTTGTATCCATAAAAATCGGATCAAGATTAATGATACATTTTAAAGTTTTGAGGCACAAAAATTCTTTTCATTTATAAATGCCATTAAAACACTCATTTGGATTTTATGTTTTTCCATGGAGGCATTTAGTATATAAGCAGTTCTTTGGTACATAATTCTAAATATGTAGGCTTAATTATGTTTAGCACTTCATTTGATAAACCCTTATATTTGTCTTTTGGCTTTTTGCCGCAAGACAGTGCTCGCTGATAGTAGCACCAATTATCTTTTCCGATTGGACACTGCCTATGCATCGGTTTCTCGACACTTGATGAGCAATGGAACAGGGCCGCAATAATATTTTGCTGAAGACCGGACAGGTTTCTAACATTGCTACGAACAGCAATTCCATAATAGTTTTGCAATCGGCCAATAAAGGAGTCTGTGAGTTTGCCTTTACCTACACACCTTGCCTTTTGCACCTACTCTCTTTTGAAAATGACCGATGCATTCATATTTTGTGACGCTATCTTTCCCATAAGTATCTTTGACGCTGTTAAAGCCCTTAGAATCCCCGTCACCATAATAATGTGCATATTTAAGGCCTCGCTTGACAATAGAACGTTGGAAAATTCTAGAAGCACCAACAGCTTACATTTTTAACGCAGAACCTTGAAAATTGTTATGGCACACGTGATCTGCTGCAAAAGTTTCCGACTCAATGCTTCTAGGCATTTTAGAAATCTTTCTGCAGGTGGGACAATATGACGACATTATTTAAATGTCCACTACTTTACCAGTGTCAACTGACAAAGCTGCGACACACCCATTCATGGAAGTGCAACCTCTACGCTGCCACGTTCCATCAGCTGTAACGCCACATTCAACAATTTTATTTTTAGAAGGATGTAGCACTAACAATTCAGAAGCTGTTTTTTTGCATTGATAGTTCATTAACTTCTGAAATCACAGACATGAGTTTATTCTCATGATTAGTGCACGCAATTTTACTGGGCCTGGGTAAATTGAACGTGCCACATAATTTAAACCTAGCAGAAAAACCTTTCTCAATTTGTCTCATACCATAAACAAATCTTGTATTTACTTCAGGATAGTTTAAAGTTTTCTTTGAACTATAAAAACCCTGAGTAAAAGTCGCAATGTTTACACCTTATAACAAAATTTGAGCACAAATCATATCTGGAATCCTCAGAAAGCAGTAAGCCTTCGTGGAAACATTTTTAGCAACAAAGTTGTAAAAACAAATTTAAAAGGACTTCATCAATTATTCTACCAGTAAGTGGTTTACGTTCATATTCTGCTATTTCTTCAAAGACAGCAGGGATTTTAATTTTTGAAGAACTGGCGTTGGTAGATGTTGAGCTGCTATTTTTTAAATGTTTATTGGCAGATCCATTAAATCGAAATTAACGTTTTCTCTTTGCACTAATTCTACGTTTAGCTTTACCCATTTTAAAAGTAAGAAATTAAAATTTTCAGCAATAAAAAAGAATTAAACAGGAACTTATAAAGAGCTACGCAATCATAAGAGCAAATGTAAGCAAACAATAAAGCTCTCTATTTTCCTGCCAGATTCTAGATAAAAATATAAATAAAAACCTGTTGCCAATTATATTTTTGATGATTCTGAAAACTCAAATTCATATTTTAAAGTGTTTAAATTTCCTGCTATTACATATTTAAACGATACTTTTCAAAAATAAAATGTAAACAAACATTTTTTTCTACTTACGAAATACAGACTTGTACTTCAGGGTTCAAAAAGTAGCTATCGAGTAAAATTCAAATCCCCATAACTTAAGTTTTAAATAAGATAGAAACAAAATTTAAACACCATTTTAAAGAAAAAGTTCATATTTTAAAATAACATTGAAATTCAATTAACGAAAATTTTGACGAAAATGACGTTTTAAAGGTATACGGACATCTAAGCATCCGTGCTTATGGTTCGCTTTAAAATGTTAAAAAATCCAATGCTTGTTTATTGACTTCAGTTATTTTTTTAAATCATTCATAATTTTTATCAATATATTTTCCTTATTTATTTTTAACTATTTTCAGAACTTAGAACTAAGAGAATTTCCTTTATTTTATTATTTTTTTTCTTCGTATTTACTTTTTAATATATTTTAGATCAGGGGTCGGCAACCTTTTAGCTGTGGCGTGCCAAACCAATCTACCAATTTGATTCAGTGTGCCACACAGTATGACACTTTTCAAACAATTCCATTCCCGCTATAATGTATGCAGAATTAGAGAATAGAGATCAATAACATAGATTTATAGATTTATTATATATTGATTTTGCATCATTTAAAGATATTTTTGAATATAAAACAACATAAAATACAGCTATTTATTCACAGAAATTTAAAAAAAATAAAATATTGTACATTTATTGTGTATTTTCAAACATATTTATTAAAATAAGAAATAGGCAACTTAAAATATAAGTATTCCTCTTAATTATAGCAAAATAAAAAAGGTAAATAAAAATTTTACTGTGCGAACCTAGTGCTTGCACTGCTCTACTTTCATATCGCAAAATCAGGGGTATAATTTGTGATTTTAAATTTGATACGATTCTGAGCATTCAGATGTTAAACACTTTATTTTCGGACTCGAAATATTCTTCATACGAGGAAAGATTTTTTTACTTGGATATATAGAATCAAAAGCGGAAAGCAGAGTACATGCAGTTTTCTCTTTTTTCAAACATTTAAATCTCTCCGAAAATGATATTCATAATTTAAATTTACAAAATAACTCAGTAAATTTATTTTAAGTTATCTTTCAGATTTTTTCGTTATTCCGTAATGTCCATCATTTGGAAGATGTTTGCCGAATAAGGTCTGTTACAAATGTATTAAGTTCCATCCTCTCAAAAATCGACAAATTTGTAGAATAGTGTAGAGTGCCGTTGAGAATTGTACCGCGTGCCACATGTGGCACCCGTGCCATAGATTGCCGACCCCTGTTTTAGATTATGTGCTCTCGTACTTCTATGCAGTACATTCATGTTGTATATTTTTTTCATATGTAACAAGTTATTTTGTATGTGTGTTCTTGTTTAATATTTTTAATTAAAAAATTTTCGCTTTATATCATTCCTATGTTTTTCATTTCAATAAATTCTAAATATTTTATTAGTAAACTTCTGATTAAACTATACATCTCATTAGTTATTTGCCATTAGGTTGCTGATAAGCTTGTTTCTTTTCTGCTTAAAATAGGTGTAACATCAATATAAAATGACCTTTCTGTGTTTTTATTGTGCTGATTTTGTAATTTATTACGCCCTTAATAGTGTTGGTATTGGGATTACTTGATTGTGAAAGTTTTATGGATTATATTAATAATCATTTAGCGAAAGGTTCTATACTTGATTTGTGTGGTTGACTTCTATTTCATATAGATTATATTTGAAATAGCTAAAATTTTATAAGAAAATTTTAAAGCTGTTTTCGGCAAAAATACGAGACCCTGAACTAAACGCGGAACACATTTTCAGAGAAAAAAAATGACTCAATTTTTATGAAAATGTGAACATTATAACTCATACATCTGTTAACAATATAGCGTTTCTAAAATTTCAAAATATTCCATGAATATTATTTTTTTTTCCATTTTAACACGTGAAAGGATATCTCATTTAACATTACGGTATAGGAGAAAAAACGCGAAACACATTTAATGCCTGAAAAAAGGGCTTAATTCGGTCAAAAATGTGATGTTTGATAACATATCTTGCTCTCTAAGGGATATAGTGAAGCCAGGATATAATATTAATTTTTCATTTCTTTTATATCTGAAAAATTGTACCTAATTCGGGTCCTATTCTTTAACATTAACCGAAAACAACCTTAAGCAATTAGAGATCAAATATAATTAATTAACTGTAGTATTGCTTATCTAGATAATACATAAATTTGTAATAATTATTTAGTAATTAAAACTTGAACTCTTAACCCTCTGACCAGAGCACCCGTCTCTCAGACGGGGATGATTTGCTTTGATGCCTGTAGATAACGCTGTGGTGTGATTTCTGGGGTGGGCTGTCTTGACATAGTAGGACTTTACCCAGTGAGAGGATCACGTGGTGGTACATGGCGATTTTTTTCTACTCACGACAAGTGCGATTTTTCTTATCTATCACCGTCTATCAGTATCTATATTCCTACAGTTTTTTCGTTTTTGGTACTATTATTTTAATTACTTTTACATGAATATAAATAATTTCTAATCAGATTTTATAAAAATACTAGTCGCAATTCTTGTGATAAAATTTATTAATATAGTGTGTCTCATAAAGACTTAAATATTAAATTTCTACTCAGTTTCATGAAGATAAGGACATTTAAAACAGTCCTTAAGGTAATAAAATTCAACAAAATTTGTCTACCCGTCTTTGAGACAGATGTTTCTAAGAGCGGCAAAAAAAATTGATGTTCCGGCCAGAGGGTTAATTTAAACGTAACTATAATGCCCACTTATTGTAATAATTGTAGTAATATTTTTAAATGCGGCTGTGAGTTTAATTTGATTATTTATTGATGTTGCACTTTGAAGCTGCACGTTGGCTATTGGAGACGGATTTCGAATTTGGAACTTCAGTTAAGTAACGAGGATGACACTAGAGGTGGCACGCCTCTCACCAAGCTTCTAAACCAAAGTGAGGGCTTGGAGTCTCGAGAAATTTTATGTGCCCCAGTCCCTGTCCATCAGGGGTGTCAAACACGCGGCTAACAACGTACATTTTTGCAACCTGGCCAATATATCGGCTCACAATAAAAAAATAGCAAAAAAAAAATTCTCCCAAAGTTGGAAAGATAGTAGAAGAGAAGAGATGTCAAGTGTCAGGGGATATATTAGTGGCGTAACGGAGAACATTAGGGCTCCCTTACAAAGTCAGGTTTTAGGACCTAAGCTGGATCTTAGAAAGGATTACAAAACCATAAGATAACATAATTTTTGGGTCCCCGAGAATTCTGAGCTTCCCCGCGTTGCGGGGGTGTACGTTACGCCACCTGTTGAAATAAACCTGCGTTTCTACGAAGATTGATTTTTTTTTGTAGCCTACCTAAATTTAAACCTTGTTTGATTGGACCAAGTTAGTCTCCCTGAGTTTGACACCCCTACTCTATATGGAAGGTTATCAGTAACACCGTTGCTCAAACGCATGTCGCGACAACGCAGGTCAAAAGTTCACTACCAATACGACGAGTACTGCTGCATTTGAGGCTAGATATTTTGTGGTAATAAATCTGTCTATGGCTACTTATAGCATGTAAAACATTTTCACTTCACTTAAAAAAATTGAAAATGTTTTCTATATCTTCTGTTGCGTCAAAAAAAAGAAAAAAAAGAAATTCTCAATTTTTTTTTTGAAAAACATACGAAAAATTGGGGTATGTATTTCTTCCTTTTTTTAACATTTTTTTTCTAATAAAATATCATGAGAAATTGAGTGAGTCACATATGTGCACTGCTATTATATTCTCAATTTAATGAAAACTAATCTCTCTTTTAAACTTTTTATATAACCCTTCCTTCTCAAAATTTTTCTTTCAACCACCAAGAATGAAAAATGTTACATATGAAAAAGCTGCATGTATGCAAGTGTAAAACTATAAATGATAGGATTACAATCAATAGTTTAATTTTACCAAGCTATTTTTTTTATTACTCTTTTAAATATATTGAACATTTCCATTTTTACATTTTCCTAGTTTTTTTAACAAATACTTTTGTCAATAAAATATTTAGTAAGCATATATACGTCTAATAGAAGAAAAAATATTTGTAATACAGTCATTTTATTCTATATATTTTTACACTCTGTTTAAAGTGAATCCACACTCTGAAACATTTCTTCGCTAACTCGACTCATAGTGCCATCTACATTTTATGTTTCTAAATATATATTCTAAGCAAAAAATTATATTAATGTATGAGTCAGAAACATTTGCTTTTTCCACTTCCAAATTAAGAAAGTGCATTTGAAAATTGCCTCCAAAAAGAGAAATTTATTGTTACAGTGTGATGTTCCTAAGTATCTAATATTTGAATATTTGCATGAATTTGTGTTCCAAGAAAATTGTTCGGAACAAGTTTGGCGGTAACTGTCTCAGCTCACAAAAGCCCGAGTGTATAAATGAACTTAAGACATGCACATTTTACCTTGAAAAGAACGTGTGCTTTATCATTACATTCTATTGTAAATATCTTCAATTTGCTAATTCATAAGTTTGTTTGACACCTAACATTTAGAGAAAAAAAAATTTCAAAAACAATTCTCGTGGTTATAAAATAAAGTATCTAAATAAATATTTTTCAGTTTCCTTACATTTAGTTTATGAATAATTAACTTATTACTAAAGAGAAAATAATATATTCTCCATGATTATTAATGAAAGCTGAATAAATTAGAAATGTTATGAATATCTTATAAATCTGAAAAATTTATTTGGTATAAATGAGTTGATTACGCTTAGTTTCTTATGGAATTTTTTTTTTCTTGCGTTTTAGAAATACCTAAGTGTTCAAAATTTATTCCGACTCACGAAAATTCTTTGTATTTTCTATGTATCTAAAGTGTCAATTACGCAAATAAAATGGAAATTTAATCTCTGTATACCATGACTTAAGAAACATATTATTTTCTGCAATTATGCGAATAAGGTTAGAAATCCCTTTCCCAGAAATTTAAGAAATGTTCATACTTTTTGAAATTATTTATTTTCTTTTCAATGTTCTTACAGTAATCAAACTTCTGTAAATATTTTTTAATAACCCTGTCAAAGAGAAATATTCATCTCATATATTATTAATGAAATAATTTCATTTGTTATTATTTTGAAATAAGTATTTTGAAAGTCTCTAAGTTTCTCTTGTAAGAACGCAAATATAGTTTCTTTTTTTAAACATATGTCACCAGGTGTGTGTTTCTTTCAACTAATAAATAAATTATGATCGTTTCAAACTTTAGTATAAATATATTGATATCTCGAAATGACATTACGGCTACAAGGAAAGTTCGGGGGGACAGCAAGAAAATGAGGAAAGTGAGGTTATGCATTCACAGATCACACTGTGATAAAGGAAATCCCCGAATGGATTTCCCAGCTTATGGAAATTTTCAACATGACATTGTAACTTGGTTAATTCCTTTATGTTTGTTTTAATAGTGACAGTAAAATGTTCTAAAGCAGTGGTTTCGTAACTTTTCGTCTCATAGACCCTTTGCTATGTTTTTTTGGTTTGGGGTGGACCCCTGCCTAACTAATATTGAATTTTTGCAAATTTATCAACTTAAATGTTTTTTTCTTACTGTTGGTATAGACCAACTTTAAAAGATTTAAATTTCTAACTGTAGTGAAGTAAAATGATTAAAATTTAAGAAAACATGTTAATTAATTAAATAAAAATTGAATTCATATATAATATAACTGAACAGCAAACAAATGTTCATAATGTGAGGATGAATCTTGTGCTTCAATAACAAATTTTCAACACTTGGCCACAATCTTGTCAGGTTTAACCCTAAATCTCCTCGGTTAGTAGTATTCATTCCTTTTCTTTCCTTCTTTTTTTATTTTGGAGATTGGCAAAAGTGTTGAAATTCTTTCTCACTAGGTAATGCAATTAAAAACTTTCTCACACAATCCTCCATAATTCGGGATAAATAACTGGTATGTGTCTTTTTAAAGACAAAATTGATGACATCCATTTCTAATCTACTTTAAGATCTTCATTACTGACTATTTCGTTCAGTTCCTCTTGTTATAAAACATTTTTTTCTTCAATGTGACCATATGAATTCATTGCCTACTGTGGTAATTACCATAGTCAAAGCATTCTCAAACCTAGTTTTAAAATCTGAATAAGGGGCATTTAAATGTTAAACGTAGGTTGAAACGTCATTGTTCTGGCAAATTTTCCTTGACCAATTGAGAAAATGGGAAATTTCGTGCTGTCCAATATTATACTCCATTAGCTGAATTCTGGCAAGAAACGCTGAAATGATGATTCTCATTTTAATAAAGTTTATGCTGTTATCTTGTTACTGCAAAATAACTTCATTAAATATAGTAAATAAATTTGTTAAATAGGTAAAATCTGTTTTGCATTTTAATGTGGTAGTTAGGAGAGGGGAGTGCCAGCCCAGGTGTCATCCTCGTCACTTGACCATGGTTCAAAATTACGAGGTCCGTCGCCAAAAGCCCTCATGTAGCTGAACAGTGCGACGTTAATATTCACTCACTGGTTTCCATTTGATTAAATTTTCTTTTAAAATTAAAGTCACGAACTTGTTTAATGAGAGCCACCATCGTAAACCCTATTTACTTCTCATGGAACCCCAAATTATTTTTTTCCTGACGTAGACCCTTTGCAGGTCATCATAGACCCATGGGGGTCGATGTAGACCACTTTGGGAATAACTGTTCTAAACAGACGAAGCAAAACACTAAATTTTAATACATTTAAATCTGAACACATTATTGGTTGTTGATGGATATAAAATGAATTTTTTTATATTTATATACACTCAGGAACATTGAAAATAGCGACCCAAGAAGAAAGCATCGGATTGAAATGAAATTTAATACACATAATGACACAGATGAGAGATTCACTTGATCTCAAAAACAAGACAATTAAACGAATACAGGGTGTGCAACGACACAAATACTGGGCAACTTCAATAGCGCGTTGGACCACCTCCAGCTGCAATACATGCCGCCACAAGGTCCGGCATTGAGTTGATTAGACACCTTATGTTGTCCTGAGGCAGATGGGCCACAAATCTTGAACAGCCAACTCTAAATCATGTACAGAGTGACACGATGGCTTCTGCCATTTTAGCTGATCCCAGACGTGCTCTACAGGGGACAAATCGGGGGAGCGGGCCGACCATGGAAGAGTCTGAAAATGACGTAGGAAGTCTTGAGCAATTCCTGCTCTATGCGGACGAGCATTATCTTGCTGGAAAATTGCCCCTGGGAGACCATTTAGGAAAGGTCCTACATGGGGTCAAAGAATATCATCAACGTAACGTTGGCTCGTTAAGGTTCCACGCATCACAATTAAAGTGGACCAGCTATCATAGGCTATGGCCCCCAGACCATTACACCAGCTGTGTGGGCAGTGTGACGTAGAACAGTATGGGGGAATTGTACCGTTCACCAGGGCGCCTCCACACCCGTACACGGTTATCATCTGTCCCCAAAACAAACCGGGATTCATCACTAAACACAACCTTTTTGCCAATCTGTGACATTCCACATTGATCCAGCTTGGCACCACTGTAGACGCAGTTGCCGATGTTCCGGTGTTAAAAGGAGTGCACGGAAAGGGCTCTTGGATTCAAGATTTGCTTCTGCAAGGTATCTGGAAAGTGTTTGTGGAACAATTGCTACGCCTACGTCTGCTCGTAACGTTGAACGAGTCACTGTGGGGTCCACAAGTGCTTGCCGCACGATCCTTCAATCCTCTCTCCTCGTGGTCTTCCTGGTCGCTCCAGACCCGGTTTTCCGTGCGTGGGTACCTTCTCGTGTCCACTGCTCCCAACAACTTCTAACGGCACACTCCGAATGATCCACCTGGCCAGCAACACGGCGCGTCGACCAGCCTACAGTTTTCATCAGGTTCTCTCAAACTCGCTTAACTGTGAGAAATGTCTTCTAACACGTTTACCTGGCATGTTTCGCTTACCAAAGTCTTCCTACAATCGGCGGGTAATCCTCACGTTTATGAATCTTCGGTCGCTGGTCATCGTTGGGCGCTGGGACGCGATGCGTCCCTCCGTCCCATACTTGGAGTATTGGGCTCTGGGATGTTGTGAGGCCTAGATTGTCTGTGTAAGCTCCCATTGGTGTTCTGGGCGTGGAATTTATGGAATCTTCGAATTTGCGGCTGAGCTATATAGCACTCTTCTTCTGATTGTACGCGCCACCTCGGCGTCTATATGAGCATGCGTATTGTGACAAAACTTGGATCATTTGCATATCCATGAGCTGTACTTATTTGCAAAGTTTCTAGGATGTATTAGCTTCTTCTCTGGTCGCTAATTCATGTTCCTGAGTGTATATACAAGCTGCTGATATTGATCTAAAATGTAAATTTTCTTAAAGAGATTTTGGGGATATACAAAAATTAATGGGTAAACCAGTTGGATGTACAACTAGAAAAAAATAAGTTGCTTATTGTATTTAATTCTGTATATGCGAGTGTAATAAAGTTATGAAGGCTGTTTGTATTTCGGGTTTTAAAATGTAGTAAAATATAATTTATATATATATATATATATATATATATATATATATATATATAAATTTTGCAATGTAAAAGGGGCACTTCAACCACATATCGTTGGCCTTTTTTAAAAACTTCATATCTCAAGATTTAAGTTGTTACTGTGTTATATATTATTTTATTGAAAGTTATGTTTTAATATCTTTCTACCTGATCATATATATATATATATATATATATATATATGTATATATTTTGAAAAAAAGAACCTTATTTTAAAAAAAACTATCTTACACATCTGTGTGTGTGTGTGAATCTTTTTAAAGATTTTTATTATTATTATTATTATTATATATATTTATATTTTAAACCATTTTATTTTCCCCAACTTTCATAATATCCTAATGAATGAAATGACTTTAATGTGTGTGTGTGTGAAATATCAATCTTAAAAAATAATAATAATAATTGGCGGGGAGAAAAACTATTACTTAAAATTTTTATTCATTTAAAAACCTAATGCACTGCGCAATTGTAATATGAAATATATAAAATATTACTCGTAATATGGTTAATTTAATAAATATTGAAAATGAGTAGACGTGTAGCGAAAAACATCAATATCGAGTCATGTTATAAAATGACGTTGATACTTGTACAAATTTTTGTCAGAGAGCACGTAAGGTCATAAATTCATGGATAATTTTTGATTCAGATGAAATAAATTTATAGTATTTTTGTTTAATTCGTATTCAAAATAAAAGAATTTTACTGAAAAATTTAAGACATCTAACGCTGGAAAACACATATTTGTCAGAAATATATGTATCCAATATATGATTTGATAAAACAAGCCGAATCAACAATTATTATAATTGCTGATAAATTAATAATGACTCAACAAACATAATCTAGAATTAAAAATTAAAAAAAAACAACTTTCTAATCGAATGCTTATAATATATTCTGAAAGCTATTTTTAGAAAACAAGCATGCATAATCAAGCTCGCAACACATTCAAGTAAAAAAAAATGTTCAAATATTAAGAGCAATTTTCGAAGTTTTCATTCCTTAAACCGACATATTGTGATCTTAGAATGGAAACATATATAAATATATTACTTTATTGTCTTTTTTGTGCAGTTTTTCTCGAGTTACAAACATATCTGGGAAGATAGGAAAGAAAATGTGAAGTACATATAACAGATAAAAAATGTGAATAGATTAATACATTCATATGTAATTTTATAAAATATGATTTATTACTAGATCTAATATTAACCCTGTGTTAGTAAAAGGGTTATAATGTTACTAATTAAGCATTTTTATCTGAAAAAAGAAGCTCAGTTTTTTATCCTATTTTTAACATAAACGTAAAAAGTCTCAAGAAAATTGACGCGTGTAATAACTAGTAAGAATTTTCTTCATAAGAGATGCGGTAAGAAATGCATTTATATCCAAACATAAACCAGATTTATAATATTCTATGGCACTGTTATATTCAGTCATATGTTTTTAGCATTTTATCATATATTATTTGCTTTAAATATGGGTATGTATAATTAGCTATTTCAGAAACTAATTTTGCTTATTACGTATCATGCTACTTCCCTATTATAGATGGTGTCTCAAAAACAGCACCCAGACTCTACACAGCTAGATACGTCGTTGGGAACACATAAAAAATTTACAAAGTACTGGACCCGCACGATCCATAGTTAATGAGAAAAATGCGGTAAATGATGAATAAATGAAGATTCATGTTGGGGTCCGGCGCATTTCTGTGCTCCTGTTCGTGATTGGGTGGATATGGCATTCTCTGGCTGCTGAATCTGTAGTGGAGTTATATGGCCACCACGATCACCAGATCTCACACCGTTGGATATTTTTCCCGATGGGAAAATCTAAGGATTTGGTGTGTCAAAGTGAGGTGACTGCTCAATAGGACTTTAATGTTCGTCCTCATGCTGCTTGTACTTCGGTGGACACCACGCTGTTACGACATGTGCACTCATCCATTCCACGGCACATTCAGAGCTGTCACGATATGTTCAGCGAACACTTTGAGTATCTGTATTTTTAAATATCTGCAAATACTGCTGTTGATGTTTCCAATACGGTGTTTTTTCTTTGCTCCGACATTCCTTGTTTTTCGTATTTTTCTTGTAAACTATGGACCGTACAGGTAGTTTTTTGGGCATTTTTTTAAGTACTCCCAACGAAACTAGGTGCGCAGAGTTTGGGTGCTATTTTTAGGACACCTTGAATAAAGCATTATATCGAGATACCTAAGGAGCATTGTATAAAGATATTCTTAAGGCAGGAGCCAACAAAGCCCGGGCCCAGTGCCTCACCTTCTGGGAGGGCTTCGTTTCGTTCTGACTCATCCTTAATAAACACATGATCTAAATAATTTTAATGCTCGAATATTATTCCAGTACATATTCTCCAAAAAACAGGGAATTTTAAACTACACGTCAACTGTGGCATGGCCTTTGTCCATGCCTAGACCTAGGCCAAATATCGCAAGCAATCAGTCAAATAAAGTAGTGGGAATGCTGCCATCGGTCGAGTTGGTTTATGCCGAGGTTTCTAAGATTGTGAGCCATGCACATTTATTGTTTGAAATTACCGTTTGTACGAGTATTTGACAATACATGTTGCACATTGTCTACTTTAAAAGCTATAATTAGGGCCTACTTCTAAATAGAGTCCCAGGGCCTCAAAATTCTTAAGATGTCTCTGGACCAGGGCCTCAAAAAGGCTGAAGACGTCCCTGTATCTAAGGAATATATATAATTTTAATTGAAAGCTGATACACTGAAAATTCACTCATAAAGCATTTATAAAGAATTTTTGCTACTTAACTCTTTAATTATATAAGCATTTAAATGATATATTTATAAGAAACGCAATTTTCTTTCTAAAAATTTAATGCAAAGAGTTAATTTAGTTGAGAAAAACTCTTAATTTCTCTAACGTCCACCTTTTGAATAAACTGATTTTCAGCGATATTTTTTTAAATATTCTCTTTCATAATTACTTATCTCATTAGAATTTAAAGTTTCAAACAATGAAATTTCCTTGAAATAATCCAAACTTGTAATTTTTGCTTCATATGCTTGAAAAACTCTGAAGCAGTTTCAACGAATATGTAATTCGTGTAATATAGATTTATTAAAATTCTTTCTGCGCAATATGTTTTAACAGACTTAAGACAAAAAAATTTGATTTAAATTATAAAATACTTCATTTCATTGTAAATCGCTTAGAGAAAATTTTCACACTTTTGTCATTCAAATTTATTTTAAGGTTTTTGAATTAAAACAGCTAATGTAGTTTTGATGTATTATAAATTTTTCCATATAATTTAAAATAATTTCCAAGGACAATTTTGAGTTTTTGAAACAATTCTTTTCAAATTTATTATCCATGTTTAAAGATATTTTAATAGTAACAACAGAATTGAAGAAATTTTTAATTTATTTTTAAATATAATATTTAAATATAATATTTTAAATATATTATTTATTTTTAGAGTGTAATAATGAACTATATTTTCTTAATATTTTACTGAAACACATATATGCTAAGAATGAACACAACATGTACAAATTCAGACTTCACTACTAAAAAATGTGATGAAAGAAGAAAATTTATTCAAAGTCGTCAGGCTTAAAAATATATATCAAACTTACAATTGTGAGCATCATACATAATAACTAAAACGCTCAATTCCTGAAAAAATTTAAAAAATTATTTCTTTTTTTTTTAGCTTGAAAATCAATTTAATTCTTTTATAAATCAGGATAAATAAATTGTTCCAAGGATACCATTCTGTTTTCACACTGTAATAAAGAACAAAATAGTTAAAAAATATTTTAATATAATGAGACTCATATCAAAAATATGCAATGTAATAAAACCGTTAATAAGAACAAAAACGTAGCGGTTCGGAGAAAGTGAGTGTAATAATACATATCAAGAGTGAAAAATTTATTACGTTTCATCACAGATGGCGACACGGTACACATCGTAATCAAAGTACTTAAAATTGATTTCAAATAATCATTTTTTGCTCGCTTTTTAATAATTTTAATTAATAATTTCAAAAATTCAAGTTTGTATAAGTTTAAAATAATAATTTTGATATGTTTTAAGAAAATTCATAAAACCTATAAAAAGAAAAAAACACAGTGTACAAAAATGAGAAATACAAAAGTGGTTGAAATTTTAAATGCAAAATAATAGCTTTTATGAAGTTATTTAAATATTCAAATTTTAAAAACTGGTTAATAAATTAAAGTACGTGCACCATAAGCTTTTAAAAATCTTATCTATCAAAACTATATTGCAACTTGTTAACAATACGTAGAATGAGTAGTGAAAAAATGCAATTTCCTTTAATTGAAAATTTAAACTTCATGATTGATTCTAAGAAAGAGCAAAATTTATTTTTAAGCATAATTTAAAATGTTAGTAAAGAATATTTTATACATTGAGGCAGATGTAGCTGAAGTTTGATAACATTGAAGATGTTTGTTACATTTTCCTCCTAAAGAAATAACAGTCGCTTGTCGACTGGCATTTGAAAATTGAATGTATTTTATTCAGAAAGTAAATAATTTGAATAAAAAGGAAATGCTTAAGCAAGAGTGATATTGTCACAAGAATTTACAATAAATGTAGTCATGCTGCTCTAAGCTATATTTATCCATGACTACGATGCTATACATATGCTAAAAAATATTTTTACAAGGCTATTGGAACAAATGTATAACTCCAGCTATCATTTATTTTTTAAAAAAATCTTAATGTCCTTTTCAAAATGGGATTGTATACCATAGCATTTTGAATCAAGATTTTGGCTTCATTTACTAGTATAATTTCTGATTTATTAGCTTTATATTTGGAAATTTTTCCAACTAATGCATTTTAAATCTATACATATAAATAAAAATGAAGTGTCTGTTTGTAATTTGAAATTAACAGCTTTTTACTAAATGTATTTAAAAGTATATACGGTACTTATATGAAAAAATCAATTTTTAAAATTTTTGTCTGTCTGTCTGTCTGTTTGTTCCAGCTAATCTCTGAAGCAGCTGGACCAATTTTGACGAAACTTTCACTGGCAGATAGCTAATGTTAAAAGAAGTAACTATAGAAAAAAAATTAGGGTTCCGAGAAAATAAAATTAAAACCAATGAAATAGTAAGCAATATCCCAATATCAAATAGGGATTCTTTTTATTCAATAGGGATTATTTTGATTCAATAGGGAATATTTTATTTCGTGAGCCTTCTGTCTAAACGATTTCTAGCAGTTATATCAAACTTTTCTGTTTGATTAGGTTGCTGCCACTCACGACATTTCCCGTTCATCTCCTTTGATCCTAAAGATTTTACAGTCCTTAACTGCTTTGTTAAAGGTCATGCGTCCCTTTCACCTCTTGCTCAAAAAAACCCGAAGGAAAAAAATAAATAAAACAAAAAAGAAACAGATTCACAAAGTAGAAGAATGACATTATACTTATAGCATAGGTACGTAGCTTTACGTAGAATACATAATTATTAAGTTTTCGTTAACTCTGTGAAGTGAATAAACACTTTTATGTTAAATTCCACGTGGACGAAGTCGCGGGTATAACAGCTATTTAACATAAAATAAATGCATCAGAAAGTAATATTAACGTGTAACGCATCCAGATACAAATTATTTACACTATTTTAAGCGTTTATTACACAAAATTTGTAACAATGTGTTACTTTTCCTGAGCAGGTAGGTGTTTTAAAAAATCGACCCACAAGAAAGTTACGGGGCGTCATAAATAACAATAATAATTAAAAAAAAATTAAGAAAATTCAGCTATTATATCTAAAGACTTAAAATTTAGCGAACATGTTTTTTTTGTTTAGCTGAGATATGCAAAAAGCTTTTTTTTGTTTGTTTAATTTACAATTCACGTAAAATTAACTCATTAAAAACTTCTTTATCCTTCAGTCTGCAGTGTTTAATTTTTAAATTCACCCGTGCGAAGAACGGGTATACCAGCTAGTGCTTAAATAAGAAAGAACCTATTTTTAGTATATTTAAAACCACTGGGCTTGAGGAGGTGGCAAACATTGTTATTTACATGTTTTATAATAACAAATTAGCAATTTCTTCATGTTTTTTTTAACAACCCGTAATTAAATAAATTTTTATATTTGTTTTATGCAAAGAAATACTGTCAACAATAAAAAGAGATAAACTAAAAAAATAATAAAAGCATTGTGAATTTATATAAACAGGAAACTTTCATTTCTTTGGGTGGTCAGTCTTATTGATGATTCTTTATTAGTAATAATCTTAATTCGTAATCTTAAAATAATCATGGAATTATCCTTCGAAGTGTTCTTAAACGACTATAAATAATACTTACGGTTTTGCTGCATGTCATCTTGTTCAAGTTTCAGAAGTTGGATTATTTTTTTTCGAAAGGACATGTCTTGGGGTACCTGAAATATTACAAATGAGTCTCTTGTAAACATTGTTTATGCAACAATTTTATCACCGAAATTTAAAATTAAAATTTTTTTTGATAAAACAGTTTTTTAATAATCTCTCATATAATATCTTATAGTTAACTCAAAATAATCATAAATAAATGTTCAACGCAATTTGATCTAAAAAAAAAACAACTTACTAAATTTTGGTATATATACAATTTTTATTCAGAACTTTTTAAGAATACTAAGGCAATTTCTCATACGAGACGACGAGTTTAAGTATGAAGAAGAGTCTGTTACAACAATTATGTGAATTGCAATACTTAGGGTAGTAACTAATTACGAAAATATTGCAGTTTTTATTTCAGATGATTTTTAGTTTGATGAACAGTTTCATGATTTTCTGTCATTTAATAGGAAAAGATGGTCTCGAAAATAAAATGTAAGAATTGCTTTAATTGGTTAATAATTTTACTTATATAAAGTTACGAGTCGATGTAAAGCTAAAAAATATAGAAAATGAATCTTGATCAGAGTTTACAGTTTTCAAGTATTTAGAAATTAAAGCAAAAATTATTCTATTACTTTCAACTTTGTGGGAGATTAAAATAAATGTGCTGCATTTGAAAAAATACTGCATAGTTCAATTAATTACGTGAACAAATTCGCTGCAAAAAAATGTTTATTTATATAATAAAATGAATATTTAGCAAGATGACCATTCTGTAAAAATGCCTTTAGCAAGTTAACTTTTCGCTTTTGGACAAAGTTTCTATGTTTCCATGTTCGTCTCAGGAATTTGTTAGTATTCTGGGTAAGGCAGAGTTAAGCAACTGAAATATAGCATTCGAGTTACAAATATCAAAATGCTATCAGTATGTTTTTAATTAGCTCGAAGGTTTCTCGTCCAAAGATACTGTTAATGATCTGAAAACCGAACTCTAGAGCATGGGTGGCCAACCCAAATGATCTTGGGGGTCACTTCGAAAAAGTATTACAGTCCCGTGGGCTGAGTATAAAAATATAACTTTATATTAGATTTCGACCCATTACATACATTTATTGGAGTGAAAATTTAAAATGGAATGAATTATTATTATTGTTTTTATATTTTTCATGTATGCAAACATAGATCATTTAATAATAATAATGCAATGGTCAAATATGCCTAGTTCAATAATAAGCAGCTTTGATAAAGGTACAGGGATCAAGAGTGATGATGCTGGGGGTTGCTGCAATGCAATACTGCTCACTTCCAAGTATGTATAAAAGCAACGTAATAAAATAGGGTCAGTTATGGGACTGAAAATAGAAATATTATATAATACAATCATTTTGTAAAATTATAATGGATCTCGAGGGTCGCAAAATTATTCAAGATGGGCCACATGCCTCCCGGCGCGACTTATGAAACAGTCATGGATTCAGAACCTCTTGGCGAGGTTGGCACACCCCTGCAGCTTGGCGACAAAATAGTTTCCGTGCATGCGCTCTGCCCCCGTATCATATAGCGATAGTTTGGAAACGTGACAAAATGGAATTCGAGCAAGAAATGATTATTATTTCTAATAACCGTTATAAAATCGTACTATATGAATATTATATATAATTACGATAAAATAATATAAGATTATTATATGCTGCTTATAATACTATTATTAGTTCATGTTACTTTTTATTACATAATATTATTATTCATTATTTATTGATTGATCTAAGTTATTCTCAATCTCTTCCTATATTTTTTATTTGAAATACATTTCAATGTATTTCAAAACAATTCTTTTAAATTATTGTGTATCATTAAATTACCGCTAGGCCGCCATATTGAATTTCATTCCAGCAACAAGAAGTGCTGCTTGGCGTGATAAGGATCACGCCAAGCAGCACTGCTATTAAACCCCGTTATCAAATTGGGTTTCCAAAAATTCAACTACAAAAACTTCAATCCACGGTTAAATTAGAAAATAACTTGATAGTTAATTTATCTTCAGAACTTCATAAAATTACAAGACAATCACGAAGCAAAACTTGATGATCAGATTGTTGGATGACAATAAATTCAAAACAAATACCGTAAAATCCGGCGTATAACGCGCACCTACACTTTCAAGCTAATTTTTTTAATTTTGGGGATATTCGCCGTATAACGCACCCCTTTTTAACGAAGAAATCTGAAATATTAATAAACATTGTTTTTTAGTTTTGAAGTAATTTATTCAAGGTATTATCCAGACTTTTGAAAAAATAGTATACTTCTAGAACTACAACTGTTCTTGTTCATAAACAAGTTGTTTCTTTTAAATAAACAGGGTATCGATACATCTAGAAGTAAATTTTTTTTTTATATCCATCCTTTTTGTTATTTTTAAAGCTATCGTTTTTATACCCGGCGTATAACGCGCACCCTTAATTTTCAAACTTATTTTTTGTGTTCAAAGTGCGCGTTATACGCCGGATTTTACTGTACTTATTATGGGAAAGGAGCAAAATGATGCAAAAAAAGAATTCAAATTAAATGGTATTGCGGCTTAAGAGATTATCATGCATTCAGCCCAGGAGCAAACACATTCCGCGTAAACCAAGTGCAAATGCAAATATAAACATAAACATTACAGTGCGCATGCGCAGAAACGTATTTTGTCGCCAAGCTGCGCGGGTGTGCCAACCTCGCCAAGAGGTTCTGAATCCATGACTGTTTCATAAGTCGCCCCCCGGACCTTGGTTGACCACCCTTGCACCAGAGATTTCTCACGTGGGGAAGCATTTAATTCTAAATTAAGCATATCGGCTACAGGATTCCTCATTTTCCGTTATAGTTAAAAGCAACAAACTATTTTATTTTATTTATCCAACGCCCATGCTTGGCTTCTTGACCATTTGACGCCGTGACTCCCAGTACAAACTGACGATGTCATCAGGCGGGTATTCAGTGAATCCAGTGCATTGGAGAAGGTGGCCGCCATCCATTCTGGTATGGCCGCAGAGTGGGCAGGCCTCGTTAGCAGCCACGCCAAGCCAGTGGAGGTATACTCCCAAAAAGTCATGTCCGGTAGTTAGGCGAAAGCGGGCAACAACCTCGGCTCTGTCCAGGTGCCTCGGGATTGGGCCCACAGTGGCCAGAGTTTCCCATGGTTTTCCAAAACTTTTCGTTTTTTGGGTCATGGCAGTATATTTGTCAATGGCAACAAACTAAATGTCTGCATATATGTCAAAAAACATATTGCTTCTTTCTTTTGTGAAAAATGATTTGTTTTGATTACGTTTCTCTAAATATTATAATGCTAACTTTATCAATTTTGAAAAAAAAAAGTTATTAGCCTATACGCATTTAATTTTACTCCTAAAATTATATTTCATGTTAAATCTTCAAAAAATGCAACATAATTATTTAAAATTTGAATTAAAAAAATTGTTCATTATATCAACTAGTTATTCAACTAGCAAAGAACTTTTTAAATTATAATTAACATTAAATACTTACAATTTCGAACAGTTCATCATCAAAATCTTTTGGCTGAATAGACGAGAAGGTTAGAGGGTACAGAGGAAATTCTTTCTCTACTTCGTACGACCTTTTCCTTCCATTCGTCCAGCCACGACTGTACTGAAAAGTCTGACCCGATGTCGAAACGACTAGCTGAAGGACAACCATCAAAGAAACGGCGGTAGTACTCTTCATTCTTGCCACAAAATCTGCAGAAATGTAATCTTTGCAAACTACAACAAGTATTAACCTTTAAGGGGCTATCTTAGTGTAAGTTACTCTAATTTACTAATTATTATTGAAGAAATTACTACTTTAAAAATAAATTCTCAAGATTGTTTTTAAAAAAAAAGGTACAGCGAACTATTTCTAAAACTTGCGCCTAAATATAAGGAACATAAATACAGGTATTTTCAATATACAAGGAAAGGAATTAAAACTTGGCCAAACAGCTAAGAGGTCTCAGGGGTGTTAAATTTCTCTAGAGGGCTGAAAATATAAACAATTTTCAAACAGGTATAATTCTTTTAAATTTAAATTAAATAATTCGAATCTTTTACGCATTGTTTATAAAGGAATGGGGCTTCAGAAAAGTGTAAAATGTTTAAAATATAATCATAATTTAAAAAATTATAAGCGTACAAATTAAGAAACATTTTTATAAGAAATATTAATTAAGTTTTACGTTGCGCATGCTATTTTCTAAAATAGTAGCTTTAATTACTAACTATAAGTTGATATATAAAGTTAAATGTATCCTTATTACACTGTAGTAATATTACATTAGTAGAATAATAAATTATATTTTTAAGAAAATAAAAAAATTACATTTTCAAAATGTTTTTAAAAAATTTCAATATTTTTCAAATATTTTGAAATACAAAATGTATATTATTCTTAAATGATGTAGGGTTCAAAGAGTATGATACATTTTATAATTCTATAAAGTTTTATACATCAGATGCTACTACTTTAGAAAATAGCGTGCGCAACGCAAAAATTACTTAATATTTATTACAGAATTATTTCTTATTTTCATATGCTTATAATTTTTAAAATTGTGATTATATTTCAAACATTTTGTACTTTTTTGAATCTATAATCCTTTGTAAATAAAGTGAAGAGATTCGAAATATTTAATTTAAATTTAAAAGAATTATACCTGTTTGAAAATTGTTTATATTTTCACTCCTCGAAACAAAATTAACACCCCTGAGACCTCATTCTGGAAATAAATACATTTGCAGACGAAATAACATTTCTATTTGACTAAAATTACTATATATTTATGAAAACAACTAAAAATCTGTCTTTCAGAGCTCAATAGCTTCAGAGAAATAGAACACAATTCCTCACTAAATTTCGAAAACTGCCTTACAGCTTACTTTTACTGAACCTGGGATCAAAAAGGATATGTAACTGGGTGAGTAGTATAAACACCGCACTATTCAGCTACTCGAGGACTTTTGGCGACGAATCTCGTAATTTTGAACCATGGTCAAGTGATGAGGAAAAACCTGAGCTAGCACCCCCTCTCTCTTCCACACCTCACCAACGGTAGGACGTTTGAGCCTCGACATATTTAATGTACATTAACTAATAAGATTTAACTACAGAAAAGAATAAGCTCGTTTTGATAGTCCAGCAAGAGAAAATTGCATACCATTACAATTTGAGTTCATCTAATAGTTTATTTGGAAATAAATTAATTGTATTGATACCCATTGGACTACTTGTCAGATGGCAAGGTCCTCGTTTGCAGTAAAAATGCCTGATGGTACAATGAACCATACATCTCAAAACAAGTTAATATTCATGAAAGTTTAATTTTATAATTAATAACATTAAATAAAATTACTTGGGTCAATTTCGTAAATGCTACTTCTGAAGAAGAGTAAGAGTTAGTGCAAGTTGAAACCCTGCCAATAACAAAGAAGGATTACAGTTTTATGAAATTTCCAACTATTTTAAAGTTAACCATTTGAATCGTTCGGAATGAACAATTTTTTTTCAAAATATTCCCCCCAAAAAAAACAAACACCTACTGTCAAAATTACAGTACACGATGAAGCATAAGACGGAAGAAGCTTGCATCGGACTGAATCCACAGTGTGGGAAGAGAGAGCTGGGGCTATGAAATATTACAATGCACATTGTACTATTCACATTACTTAGTACTCGTTCATCAATAATCATCGCTTATGGTTATATTATTCAAAAACTATTTTATTTTGAGCCAAAATCGTCTAACAAAAATTAAGTCCTTTTCCATTTTTTCGAAAATTCAACCCCCCTTTGTGGCTATATTAAATTTTGAAATTATTTTTTCAATTCCTACTTTTAACACACACTCTCTATTTATTTATTTGTTTGTTTATTTATTTATCTTGGTGAAATTTTCAATCGTTAATGAAACACATTTTAAAGCGCTCAATTGAGCTGAAATTTTATATACATGATTATTTTGGATGACAATGCAATAATTTAATTATAATTTATAAAAATTAATTGATTAAAACTAATTATTTAAAGAATTATAAATACAGCCACGTTGGCGACTTGTGTCTAAACTTGAAAAGGTTTTTTCTCAACGTTGTAAAGCATTCAGTTGAATTGAAATTTTGTAGACACGATTGTTTTGGATGACAATACGGTACTTTAAGGATAATTAATAAAAATTAATTACCACTTAATGTTGTGATTCTGTCATATATATATATATATTAATTGTAATTATTAAATAAAAAGTAGTTAAAATAAAGATTTTCTTTGTTGATTTAAATAGGAATTGATTAAATTTTTTTTATATTACCTGTTTAGTTATATTTTTCTCCTGATTTTCCTACCATAGAACAGTGGTCTTCCAACTTTTTCAACTCACGGAACCTCTAGAACTAGAAGGTGTTTATGTGGAACCCTAGTACTAAATAGTATTCTCGTCTAATCCTATTCCACACATAGACATTTTGAAGAATATATCTTAACCCTCTGACCGCAGCATCCATCTCTCAGACGGGGATGATTTGCTTTGATGCCTGTAGATAACGCTGAGGTGTGATTTTTAGGGTATGCTGCCTTGACATTTTCAGTTGGACTCTACCCAGTAAATGGATCACGTGGTGGTACATGGCGATTTTTTTTCAACTCACGATATGTCCGATTTTTCTTATCTATCACCGTCTATCAGACGGATATTCCTATAGTTTTTTCGTGTTTGGTATTATTACTTTTAATTACTTTTACATGAATACAAATAATTTTTTTAATCAATTTTTAAAAATACTAGTCACAATTCTATTGATAAAAATATATTGTTGTGCTTGATTTAACCCCACACATCTTATTTAAGCCATACTCAATTTCATGAGCTATAAGGACATTTAAAACAGTCCTTAAGGTAATAAAATTCATAAGAAAATTACATACCCGTCTGTCAGACGGATGTTTCTCAGTGCGGTAAAAAATTGATGTTTCGTGTCAGAGGGTTAAAATAACATTTAAAGTAGAACAACATGTTATACATTCTCTATGTAAAGGCAATTAAAAAAAAGTAATGCATTTATTGATAAAAAAGTTTAATCTACTTTTAATATACTTTACTCATTAGTAATATTAATCTGTGATAGAAGTGTCACCTACCCATGCATTTTGTTTAGTAACTGGGATATGTGCTCGCATTTTTTCACACTACCTGTCGAAGCCTGGATTATTGAGGTTAACTGCAGTCGCATTACATATTCTGAGTTTAATTTGCTTCCATACTTTGTTTTTGTAGCTACTTACACTGAAAAAAATATTTTTCATTTATACACATTGTTCTGAATGTCATAAAAATGTTTAGAGAAATACTGTGTATTTTGCATGAATTTGCAACCTAAAATTTAGGAGCTCTTCTTGCTTAAATTTGGTTTTTCTGTTCGTATCTTTTGATATGTCGATAAGTTGCCCTTTCTTCATTATACATGCTTTTTAGCACGAATAAAAAAAAGGTTCATTTTCCATTAGAACGTTATCTAATTTTGTGAGACTACGTATTAATGAGTATGAAATTATTTTGTGGAACCTGGAATTGTAAGCAATAGAATAATGCAAATCTAGTAGGTAATTTATGTATAAAGATAAAACGCGCGTTTTAATATTCTTTTGTTATATTATAAGAAAAGTTGAAAAAAGCATTGAAAAATAAAATTATTGTGTATAAATAAAATTTTCAGTTTCTTAATGACAGGGATGAGCTTTAAATTCTCGTGGGTATACAAACTTCATAGAGAACGCAAATCTATTTTGCATACACATTTATAAAGTTTATTTTCCGATATTTTTATTGTGTGACTCGTGGAACCCTTCGGTATACCTCGAGGACCGTTAGGGCTCTGACAGTTTGAAGACCACTGCCTTAGTACAACTTTTCTACATAGTTAGGTTCCAATTAATAATAATTTTTTTTCTCCGAATAACCGTGATCAAACCTGATATACATAGTATAATGGATAATGTAGTCATTCATAAGAGAATTTTTACTAAAATATTCATTTAATTAATTTCTATTAAAAAATCTCCATTTGAATAAGTACACAATAAACTAAAGGCTTACCTCTATGGTATGTTGGGAGATAAACTCTTTTACGTGACTCTCGATTTGGAAATTAAAGGTTAACTCTTCATCACATCCAGAATTCTCCATTATTTATTCCACTGTTTTTCTTGAAATCACGTGATATACTACGCAGCTATAACATTGGTCGACTCTATTGGAGGAAAATGTTTCTTAATCATTCAATACGATCCTTTGGAAAGTGAAATAATTCTACATTCAGTTCTTTAGAGATTCTGAGATCTCTAAATCATAGATCTTTCATAGACCATTCATAGATTCATCATAGACCATTCATAGATTCATCATAGATCTTTCATTGATCAAATGGACCAACTGCAAGGTCTTATAACACATTAGATTATGCTTTCAGAAATTTAACAGAAGCTCGATAGAATATCCTATTCGTTCAGTACATACTGGTTGGATGCATATATTTATAAACTAATGATACATATTATTGAATTATGTTTCTCAAAAACGGGTGAATATTAAGTTTTCTTATTAATTTTTAGGGAAAAAAAAGGTAGATATAGCTGCAATTTTTTTTAATAAAATTTTATGTCGAATGCAATTTTAATTCCAGAATATAAAAATTGATGTAATAAGCACGTGAACAATATTTTTTTTTTATAAAAACATAGGTTACTGAGATACACACATCTCTCAATAACTTTTTCAAAATTTTTAGTATATATTCTATAATTTTATTTCATGAATTTTTATTATTTCATGCATAACTTTTGATAATAATAATAAACAATTATCAAACTGTAGCCTTTTACGATGTAAGCAGGTTAAATCCAAAATGACTTTCTATACCTAATACAGATACTTTATATTTGTATTTATTTGTTGAGAAATAAAATAACTAGACTCTTAAAAATCAAAAAATCTGACTTACATCAAGGAAGGCGTATCTATATAAATTTATCGAAAGAAAAAAGTATTTCTTTCGAATTACTAGCGTATTGATAGACTTTGTACGGATATATTAGAGAAAAAACTCCTATTGAGCGTGTTTCATTTATGTCTTGGTTATTTATTTTAAGACTTGAAGTTTCTTTCAATTCAGAAATCAGCATGAAACTTTAGAAATAAAATTAACTGTCTTCAAAAATTATGAAAAGGAATTGCGCATGCAATATTTATCTCTCTTCTGTACAATACCTTTTTGGTTCTTTATAAATGTTACATTTAGCAGAATATAGACATTTAACGAGAAGAAGGAGTTCTTAAGAAATTTCAAGCAATATTGATGCAATAGAGAAGGTTTAAATAAAAATTTAGGAATATAATTTATTTTTAGATAACTTTTATGATGAACAAATTTAAAGTAATGGCAAATATATATATACAATTTTATTGTGCTCCAAAACAATAATAATTATAAACATAAGCTCATTAAAATAATAGCACAGAAAATAAAATTACTTAAAAATATATGTGAAGTCATAATAATTGAATTTGGGTTGTTTAAAGATCAACGAAGTTCTTTAAAAACGGAGGAAGTTTGATTCTTCTTATTACATTAATTATATACACAAAGGGGGGTTCTTTTAAGTTACTTAAAACAGAGATAAAATATGTCTTTTTTGAATTATTTTGGTACATGTCTATGTTCCATGTTCTGTTATTTATCTAAATGATACACAGCCAAAATTTTCCACGCAATACAATCTCAAAATAGTGTTGTAGTTAAACGGTAACTGATCAATAAGAAAAGTATATATTTTTTGCTTTCTATAATAATTTCAGGAAGTGTTTTATTATGAATTTATACATTGTGTTCGCAATTTTTTTTTGAAATATTACCAGAGAAAGTAAGAAAAACTTTTGTAGAAGGATTAAGTCGATTTTGTGTTAATTAAAGAGTAATTTTAAGGCCTAATTACAGTATAATGTCAAAACAATTTTTTGTTTAAACAAAAAGCGCGGAATCACTTTTTTGGTTCTTATCTTATGCTATCCTGAATTTCCTCTAAAAGTTAATTTTGATGGTAAAATTTGTAAATTAATTTTATTTTGCAATTTATCAAAATGTAGATTATTAACAATTGCAGAATCGCTTTGAGATATAAGTAAAACTAATTTTCAAGAAACAAATTCCGTCTAAAATCCTTAATATTTACTGTTTCATCTTCTCGCAATCTCATATTAATATTCATTGTGAATCTATCGTATAAACTGGTCAATTGTCCATGTGCAGCATAGTCAGCTATATATTAAAATTTCATTCCTATAAACGCGTATAAATTTCTTTTGAGCTCGAAATTGTAAATGTAATTTTCTTTTCATGTGTGATAATGATTTGTAGAACACTCGACATAAAACACGACTGTGGGTTTGAATAGCTATAAACTATGAGTTACACTACAAGCACTTGTTTGGAAAATTATCTCAAAAAATCGGATTGAATAATCTGTTATTACATTACTAAATTTGAAATAGTGATGAAATGTATGGTCACTTAAAATAACTTGACTGCATTTTTTTCCGCTCTCTCTCTCCCCAAGTTTGTTTTATACTTTTCGATATATTTATGACATGTTTTACAGAAGGTCAGTCGCACTTTATAGGAACGATTTTGAAATTAATTTTCTCATCTGTATTTTGAGATAAAACTTTGGCAACATCAGAATAATAAGGTTTTCTTTTGATTTTAATGTAAATAAAAGATTTATTTTAAAAATGGCTCGTAAAAATGATAAATCGCTCGAAGGCTAAGTAAATACGCTTTCCAAGGAGAAATATTCGTATCAGCAAATTAAAAAGCAGTGCAAAAATCTCGGTTATTGCATTTCTATCAAAAATATTCATAATATATTAAATTTGAAAGGGAAAAAGCGTCTAGCTGAAAGCAAAAATGGAAAAATGACCATGAAACATCATCCTAAGACTGTTCAAAAGCAGGCAACTATCAAGATAAAGTGAAGTCTCTGATCCTGAAAGAACATCCGCCGACTGAAAGATTTATTGCATCGAAACTAGTAACGTCTTCCGAAACTGTAATTAAAATCATTCATAAGGATTTATTAAGTCAAAACAGATGTTTAAACCTAAAGTTAGTCTCTTTATTTAAAAAACATACTGCTGAAAGAAAAGAAAATTGTAAGAAATTACGTAAAAAACACCTAGTTGCAGAAAAATGGAAATTTGTGGTAACACTCCATGAGATATAAGTGTACTTATATCTCATATACTAAAAGGAGACCAATTTTCTATTGGTCGACTAACGGAAATGACTACGAAATGGCTTTGTCAGTGTACAGTAAAGTTCCCAAAGGGATTCATGATAGCTGCAGGATTTCCTAACAACGGCAAATTAAAAATCAAAAAAGTCTAGAGTAAAGCAAAAATTAATCCACTCTAGTATGAGCAAACCTTTTTAGCACCGATTTTTGAAAAACAAATTCCAACTTAACATGGAAAGGACATTGATAAATTTGAGCTTCTTATGGACAAAGCCTCTAGTCGCACGTCTAAGTCAACTGCCGCTTATTTAGCAAAGACAGAATCAAAAACACAGATGAATAAAATGTATCCCTTTTGATGAAATACGTGTAAAATCACCCTATGCTTTGCAATGGACTTATGCGCTTTCTGTTTATTAAGGAGGAGCCTTAGGAAAACGATATCCAAGAACACTGAATAGACTTTGGAAAGCGGTTCAAGAAGAATGTAGTAAAATTTGCATGACAGTGCTAAGAAAAAGTTTAAGAACTCAAACTCAGTGGCGCAAAAGCCCATGAGGGCCAGGGCCTACTGTGCCCATCCCAGTATAAGTGATCATTGGGCGCTGATGTGCATGAGCTCAGGTGGTCAGTCTGAAGCGAGACCCCCAGTGCTTAAGTCCACAAGAAAGCTTGGTACTCATTTATCGATCCACTGTAGTAGGAATGAAAGGCTGAGTCGACCTTGCCCATCCCGGGCATAGTGTGGAAGCGCGATACGATACCAGTCGATCACTGGGCGCTAAGAAAAAGTTTACTGTGATGAAAAATTCGAGCTAGACCTATTTTTTATAATCATGGCTATCAGATATAAGAAAACTTACACAAAAAATTAACTATATATATGTATATCAAACTCATTTCCATGAAGTGTGAACGACCTTCTGTACCTGATGGTAAAACAACATTTCAGAAAACGAGTGAGGTCTGCAAATTTCTAGATTCCTGTTTTATAAACGTTATTATTATATTATTAAATATCATTTACTATTTCGTTTTATGAGATTTTTTAAAATGAATTTTTAATTACAAAACAATTAGGTTATGTCATAGAGCTTGTAATCCTAGTGTATTTAAAAGTACATAAAATGACTGAATCGTAATTTGAGTATTGAAAGAGACATTTCTGGTAATTCGTAACTATTTAAAACAAACGCATTAATATTGGGAAAAATCATTAAAAATATTTTTAAAAAAATTACAAAATATAGTTTTGTAATGTGACATATTTTTCAAAAAAGGCATACTCAAATAAGTATGAATCAGTGTATTAGAAAACTAGTAATCAAATAAGCTTTAAGAAATATAGTACTTACCGAATAAAAATTTTATTCATCATATTTTCCAAGAAAAAATTTGCTTTAAGAACTGGCGTAGCTTATTCTGAGTGGACCTGTACCAAAGTTCCTTTAGGGTCTTTTTTTAGATATGAGAGCCCTGTGTTAGTGGAACTGTAGTTACAGATGTTGGGGCCCCTGTAGCGTAGGGGCCCCGTATAATTGACATGGCGGTAGCAACACCCCTGACCTTAAGAATGTTTATTTCGTTCATATATATTTATATGAATATTTTCTATAATTAATGCCACCAGATATAGTTAATTAAAATGATTTTGTATCAAATTTATATTTTTGAGCTGTAAAGATATATATACTTTTATTCAACAAAGAAAAAATTCTAAAGATGATAATTATGAAGAAATTTTTTAAGATATTAGTTTGTATGCCAACTATTGTTAGATATATATTACACGTGACTAAAAGATTACTCTGTGAATTTTAGATTTAGAGAATATAATGCTATAAATCAGTATAAGAATAACTTTTCTTTAAAAATTGCTCAAATTCTTAGACAAGTGCATTATTTTGGCCCCGAAACATAGCATATATTTCGTCTGAAATTTGTTTCAGATAAAATGATTTTCAAATCCATTTGTTGATCTATCCGCCAGCTAAAAGACTCTTTAGGGAAA
Source organism: Trichonephila inaurata madagascariensis (assembly GCA_019973955.1). NCBI lineage: Eukaryota > Metazoa > Arthropoda > Arachnida > Araneae > Nephilidae > Trichonephila > Trichonephila inaurata. The sequence goes on from BMAV01011023.1 coordinate 471,694, forward strand.
GTGTACGTCACAGTCGAGGACATTTAAGCTTTAAAATAATTTTAAGCTCAAATGAGCTTCACAAGTCATTTTTTTGCTGAAGTTATGATTATATTTGCTTAGGTGAAGGTATGTAAAAAATTAGAAATTATTTATGGAAGTGTATGCAATTTAATGTTAAAGAATTTCATTTTTTTCATTTTCTATTGTATCACACTTTCCTGTTTAACACTTTACAACAGTTTCAGGTTTCTGTGAAATTGTCTAAGAGAAAGAATTAAGTAAAAATTGAATTTATGGTATTAAAGTATTTTGAAATGATTTTCCACACAAAGTGATATTATTTATTTCAAAATAATTTTCACTTTTATAGTTTTTGTTGAGACGGAGACTAAATTTTAATTTTAGCTCGCAGCTATTGTACAAATTCTTTGAAAAGGTTGACAGGTTTTGCTCTAACAGATGGTATTAAAACAGTTACTCTTTTTTATTTCTTCAAATCTGGGAAAATGAAAGTTTCATTCCCCCTTTTCAAGGTCTGTTGTAGGCCATGGAGTCGAAGTGAGTAAAGTTTTAAAAGGATATATCAGGATATTTTTCATTTTGCTTTGAAGTGAATAACTAATGTTCTAGAAAGATGTTTTGAATTATATATTAAATAAAATAAAATACTTTTAAAATACTTTAAAGCTATTACATTTTAATTACTTCAAATAATTTAAAACTCAAGGCTATGAAGCACTTCGATTTTTTTTTATTTTAAATGTTTAATTTATATTGAAATTATTTATATTCTCTCTCTCTCACGTAGGCACGCACACAAAATTATGTGATATATGAATCTTCAGTAAGCCTCACATTCCAGGAACAGGTTTAAAATTTGGAAAAAGGTATCACAAGTTACGTGCATTAGAATGACCTAGAAAATAATACTTTAGCCCTCACAGTTGCAGTGACAAAATGAAGGAATTTGAAAAGGGCAACACTTACTTTTTTGCCATTGAGAAAAATAATTATTTCAGTAACAACAATGGTGACGTATTTCTGAGACTCTACAACAAATAAACTCTTACGTATTTGATAATTCTTTAAAGTAACAGTTCCATTTTCGTTACATAAAGTGTTGCCATACAAACAGGTACTTTGACCTTTTTTGTGGTCTGATCTAAGTATTTTAAATAAATTCTAAACTGATAAATCACAATGCGCGTCTTATGTTCCGGTGCTGCTTATAGGTCATTAATCTTTTTTAAAATTTTATGTTGTGATTAAAATTGATACTGTGTTACATATAATTTGATTTAAAATAAGAATTTAAACGAAAATTGAATTTGATCAAGCTTTTTTTTTTTTTCAAATTCAGCCCACTTTTTATAAAAAACCCCTTATATATATGTTAATCTTTAAGGAATGTTTTTGTTATATATACCTCTACATTTTAAACCATTTTATTTTCCCCGAGTGTTATAATATCCTCTACTATTGTTGTGTGGGCAATGTAAATTGAAAAGAAAAATTTAAAAATGAATAGCTTAGAGAAAGAATTAATGTCAAGTTTTTATTCAAGGAAAAATGAAATTTATAATACAACAATTATTTATAAATAATTGAATCTAACAATATTTTTATAAAATACTAATATGATTAATTTAATAAATATTGTAAAGGAATAGTCGTGTAGTGAGAAATATCAATACCATGTTATAAAACTACATTGATATTTGTTCAAATTTTTGTCACACTAATGAACTAGGTTTTGGGCATTTCTGTCATTTTGAAGCTTGATCTGTACTGTTATCAACATCAAAAAGGCACTTAATACTAAACTAATGGAAATATATAAATGATGGAATAAAGGACTATCTCTTAACATCCATGAGCAAATACTCTATAATAAATTTTGTAAGATGAATAGTTTCATTAAAAGTATACTTTAATTTATATATTCTGAAGAAGTGTGTGTATTCCTAGTTTTAAATAATCTGAATTCTCTAGAGCAAGGGCCTCCACAAACTACGACTCGAGAGGATTTCTCATTCAACCTGTGGAGACTTTTTATCTGCCGAAAAGAAATGAGGAAATTTACGTGTATCCTTCCAATATTAACACCCGCTTACGTGTACATAACGTTTTTGCCGAATTAAAATAGAGGCACGCGCAGTAGAGGCTAATGTTTCACAGTCAGTGAAATGATATAACCTCATCCAGCGACATTGTATTTAAATAGTTTGCTGCTTGTTCAAGACTTGATTATTCAATTCCTCTACTATTAGTTCATCCTATCCCTATATATATATATTATCTTGTTCAAACTTTCAATCGTTAATAAAATACTTTTTATACATCCACTCAAGTTCAAATACATATTTTCAAACTTATAGTGGATGACACTTAATGTCAATACAGTTTTTTCAAATATTAATTCATTAATCAAACTTAATTAATTTTTTAGTTCTATATTAGAGAAAATTTTTTTTCCGTATGAAGGCAATAGATGGTGACAGTATACATTGTTTTTGGTGGGGAAATTCACTTTCATTTTCCACTTAATATTTGATTGTCATATGTTTTACATATTTATATTAATTGTAATTATTTAATAAAAAGTTACTAAAATAAAATTTTTCTTTGTTGACCTAAGTAAGAATTGACGTAATTTTTTTTTTATTACTTGTTTGAGAGATAACAGTTTGCCAGTTGCAGTTGACTGCTGCGATGAGAAGGTGCTGGCGGCAGCGTCTAATTACGCATTTTTGCACCTGTTTTATTTAAAGATAATTTTTTGATAATGTCCAAGTTTTTAAAAAATGAAAAAAGTTGTTTAAAAGTATTTTCTGACTATTCTGGAGTAGAAATATTAATAGCAACAATCTGTATACCATAAGTTGTGACGTCTCACGCGTCCTTTCTCTAACATAATCTCTGTGTTCTTTGACGGCCACGATTAATGGCAAATCTTTTCCAACCCAAAAAAAAAGTGAAACGAAGGGTAGATGCAAATAAGATAACCTTTAAAAGGACAGAAGTTTTAATAAGCGGGGTGGTTTTTGAAAAAGTTCAGTTAGAAAGGGTAGAAGTGTAAATTGACGGCTTACCTAAGAATCACGAAAATCTCACCATTCATCCAAGGTACATACCATTGTACGCCAACTTAGAGGAATATCTGAAGTGGATTGGACCGTTGCTTAGATTTCCAGGTAGGAAGATTATATTCTGAATGCGAATATATTATTAGGATTGAGAGTAGGCGGATATAATATAATTATATCGATAAGTGATCCAATTGCGCGATCTGTGTTAATTACGGCTACGTGTTTTGGTTTATTCTCACTTAATATAAGTTTGTTCGATATATAAGTAATTTAAGTCAAATTCTTAATAAAAGTCATATTAAGAATTCTAAAATGTCTCATGATTTCGAGAATCCCACACCTCTAACTTACGCTGAAACCCCACGATATGGTCAACGAAGATCGACCATGTCACAAAGTGGATATATTTGCAGACTTTATTCAGGTAAGTTTAATTTACGAAATCATAAGAATTTTCAAAAAATGTTTCAGTTCATTTGCAGCTTAATAGTGACGAAAATTGTTCACATAGTCAGGCCTTTTGGGTGATACTATGGGTGTGATATTTTCAGAGAGTTTCACTAGTTATTCACGTTGAAGCCATCGGAATTTAGTGCCCAACGATGGCAGAAAAGAGAGGAAAAGAAAATCAGACGATGCGTTTCGGCAATTTCGAGAGTGGAGTTTGAAATACTTCTTCATCAAATTTTACTAGGAAGCATTGTGTGTTATGTGCAACAAAACTGTGGCAGTAAAGAAAAACATCATAATCGAAGGAAACACCAAGTGAAATATGCACAGTTGGAGGGTAAAGTCAATTGCAAAAATTTTTTTAAGTTACAAAATCAACTTACGTCTCAGAGGGCATTGTTCAGTAAATCATGAAATGAAAAGGAATCCTTAAATAAGGTCAGTTTCAAAATTGTCTATATCCTGTCTAAAAGTGGCAAACCGTTTAACGAAGTTTAGTGAAGGAGTTTTTGTTGGAGGTGGCTGAGGAAAATCGAAACAATTTAAAAATGTAGCTTTGGGTGTAAATACAATTTCCCGCTTTGTTGCAGATATGTGTGAAACATTGGGATTAAAACAAAAAATACAGGCATGTTTCGCTATTTTTCAATTGCAATAGATGAATTGCTAGACAGTTGTTCCACCTCTCAAATTCATGTATTCATTAGAGGTGTAGATGATGACGTGAATATAACACAGTAGCTGGCTTCCCTGCATGACATGTATGGCACTATTATTTAACCCGCGATCACTCGCGCGGGGTGTTCTGTACACCCCAGCCAGAAGCAAAGTCTCTCAGGGTTCTAAAAGGAATGCGTAGAACCACGATTCTCTCTCTCTTTCTGTAGTTGCACATTTTGGGTCATTGAACCTTCAGATCTGATGTAATCACTCTCGCTCAGACGATTGGAATGTAATGACCGTCAAAATTTATCTGGGGTGCTGAGAACACCCCTCGAGCAATTGAGTTATATTTTTTTACTTTAAGCATCTAAAATAGAATTAGATTTACTCTTTCCATTTATATTTTTTTTCAAATATATTAATATGCATGCATATTTTATTTAAAATTTCAATAATTGTAGCATAAAAATAATATAATACTATAAAATAATTGAAATATATAAATTTTTTAAAAAAATTTTCAAAACGTTTTCCAGAAATTATGGCGAAACAGGAAAGGGAGAAACAGCAACTTTTTGTCATCTATTAGATACTGTATCGACAGATTCTGAGAATGAACTGTGTAATTTCAGAACCAAACTTGGAGTGATGAAACTTGAAGTTGTGAATTTTTATATGACCGAAGGCGGTGTTGATATCACTGTTGATATGTGCAGTGTATATGATAAATCGCGAATATGGAACCATTGGCCATTGCAAATATTTTATCGTCTACTTAATATTGCAGGAATTCATGCTTCCACTGTCTATCATTTCGTTTTTCCTGAATTTAAAATGAGACGTTCAAGATTATTAAAGAAGATTAGAATGGATCTTGTGCAGCCACAGTGGGATATGAGATTGGAGCTTCCAAACCTTAACAAAACACTCAAAGGAAGGTTTACTGCGACAGAAGATATTAAAAAGAGCATAATTCCACCAAAAAAGGAATGCTGCACTGTTTGTCTATGGGTAAAAGATATAAAAACTAATTATTTTTGTCTTCAATGTAAGAAAAATATGTGCTTAAAGCATATGAATACAGTCTGCTCTGAATGCTTGGAAAATGATTAAAATATTATTTTTCTACTATCTATTATCCTTATCATTAATTACAAAGTATGTTTAATACTGGTATACACGTTTTACTTGTGGTTTATCAAAAAATATAAAGTTATGTATTTTAAAATGAAAAATTTGTAGGTTTAGTTTAAATTAATGTTAGTCTCATTTGTATTCAAAAAATTTAATAATTTTATTTGTATAATACAAAAAACATCTTGTACTTTATAAATATGTATCATAATTGACTTAAAAATTTTTTTCATGTATAAATACATGTGTTAAAAGTTTGGGGTGTTCTCTACTCTCCGCGAGCAACGGCGGTAGCAAAAGCAAACGCGAGTGACCCCAGGTTAAGAGGATATATTTAACAAATTGAAAAAAAACTATTTTCTGATTATAACTTGAACTAGGCTAACTTTAGTTGCCTGACTATTGAGGGAGAAAAGAACACATTAGAGTCATTAAGAAAGGCTTGGTTGAACAAGTGAAGCAGATGCGTAATGAGCAAAATATTCCACAACCAATGATCCTGCACTTATTATTCCTCAACAAGCTTTTTTTAGTGCTAAATACGTGTAGATTAGCAAGACACTGAATCCTGTGGTGAAGATGGTGAATTTAATAAGATCCCATGGGCTTAACTATAGACAGTTCAGTGACATGTTGAAAGACACAGACACAGAATCGCAATACTTACCATAATACACAGCAGCAAGATTGCTAAATTGTAAGAAAGTTCTGAGCAGAGTACTTGAATTAAGAAAGGAAATATGTGATTTCCTGGAAAGTAAAGGAAATTCCAGCTATTATTATATGATGAAGAGTGGGTATGGAAATTTGCCTTTGCTACAGTCATTTAAATTTTTTGAACTTAAAACTTCAAGGAGAAAAAAATTCAATCTTCTGATCTATACACCCACCTTAAGGCTTTCAGATCTAAACTTGTAAGAAGACCAACAGAAAGAAAATACATCAACAATTTCGCTTACTTTCATCAATGTAAGGTCTTCATGGCTGAAGCAACAGCCAAATTTATCAAATCATTTGCATGCAAGATCATCAAAGACTACATTTTCAGGAGCGGTTTTCTGAGTTGTATTCAAAGGTAGAAGTGAGACTGTTTCGAAACCCATTTAAAGCAGATGTGGTCAGTTGTCCGGATGAACTACAGTAGGGAATCATTGGATGGCAAGCAAATGGGGACAAGTTCAAAGAAGGTCCAGTAGTTTTTTTACCAGGTTTGTCCCAAGAAAGACTTTACTAATACCAAAATTTTTGCATCGAGGTACCATTTAGTCTTTGGAACAACAAACATGTATGGACAAACATTTTCAAGAATGAAAAACTTGAAGAACAGTTTGAGAACGACCTTGTCTTTTGATAATCTCAGGTCACTGTTGTGTTAGAGACATCAGATGTACAGCCAGTAATGTTTGCTATTTCGCCATCCAGGAAACAATTTCAACATTTCCCATAACACAGAAGCTCATGTGCAGTGTATTAATGTGTTATTAAATAATAACTGAATAAAATAATATTAAATTAATAATTAAATACACAACATTTGTTTCGATTTTTTAAAAATTTGGAGTGTGTAGTTACCTCTCAAACTACGGTTTGACAGTTAATGTAGATCTCGAGGTGAAAAGTTTGGAGATCTCTACTCTAGAGCATACATTTTGTTACAAGTTCATAGCAACAAAAATTATTTTTCATTCAGATGAAGTAAATGTACATTTATTTTTTTGTTCAATTCACACTTAAAACACAAGAAATTTAACAAAGCATTTTAAATATCTATATATATATATATATATAAGCTGGAAAAACTTACATACTTGTCATTAATATATAACAATTCAGCATAGAAATTGATAAAACAAGCCAAATCAACAATTATTGTGATGTATCATCAATTAGAATAAAAAGGTTTTTTAATCGAGTGTTTGTATCACTTGCTTAAGGCACATTTTATTGGAATCTTAGGCATGAATGACCAAGCTCGGGACGCGCCACAAATAATAGAATTTTGTGTTATATAATATAATAGAAATATGTGTTACATAATATATATAATAGGAATATGTATTACATATTATATAATAGAAATTTGTCTTTGTTTAATACCATTAATACAAATATTAGAATGGCAGCCATGTATAAATATACAATTTTCTCTCTCTCCTTTATATAATTTTTTCCTAATAACATTTATTTGTCACGCATTATACAGGTATTCAGAGCATTTATGTAGTTTTAATTTAAAGGGTTCATGAAAGATTATTTTTATTTGACATATAAGGCATTTCTAAAGAGTTTTTATTTCTCTTAACTCTATATAGATTCTTAAGTTATTATTTTTAAGAAACACACTTTTCTTTCTAAAAATTTGATGAAAATAGTTAAAGATATTTGAGAAAAATTACTTATTTATACAGTCATTATTTGAATAAAGTGATTTAAATTTTTTTTATAAGATTATGTATTTAAGACAGCTTCCTTCATAATTGCTTACGTAATTAAATTTTATATTTACTAACAAACTTTTCTTGAAAAGTCCAAACTGGTAATTTGAACATCACGTACATTCAAAACTCAGAAATGTTTCAACGAATATACAATTCACAAAACATACAGTTGCGAGAATTCTTTTGTTGTAACATGCTTGAACATGTACAATTTCGCATCATCAGAGCTCAGGTGCTTCCCTCTGGGCGTCAAAATTAATTGCAGCAATTGGTATCGCATATATGGTGCCGCACTAAAAAGTGATACCAGATCCTGGGGAATGTACTAGGTCTGAAAAGGTAAAAAATACCAATCCGCAGCCCCATTAGAGAAAAAAAAAGAGATTAGATAAAATTTCGATATAAATTATGGTAAAGAAATAAGGGAAAAAAAATCTCAAAGTATTTCTTAAGCTTATTTATGTTTTATAATGTCATAGAACTGATAAGGTGTCATTTAAATACAAACCTAAACAAAAAGTTCTCAGATCCTTGCCACTGAAATACATAAATTTTAAAAGTTATTAAACTAATACTATAAATAATATTACTTTATAATTTAAATGTCTGCAGTAATTTTCTTATGTTATAATGATTTCATCATTATTTGTTTAAAGAAATGATACCATTTTAGTGTTTTTTAAGCAATTAATTTTTAATTTTATTCTTCATGCTTAAAGACACGTTACTCATGATTTGAGGATTTAAAAAAATTTTTAACTTTTTTAAACATAATTTTATACATAATTACATAATTTTTTTAAAACTATTTTCTTTTCTCCAAGGTAATAATTTTCCATATTTTCAATAATACTTTCATGAAACAAATATTTTTTGAATACAAAGTGTATGACAGTGTACAAATTCAGAGTTTAATAAGAAATGCGATGAAAAGAAGAAAGTTTATTCAAAGTTTAAAAATATAAATCAAACATACAAATATGAGCATCTAGGTTATAACAAAAATGCTCAATTTCTATAAGATGAAATAAGATTTGCTAATTAATGTTTCTTTTTTCTTCTGCAAATGAATTTATAGCTATTATTAATCAGCATGCAGCTTTACTTCAATGCAAGGAGGTAAATAAACTTTCCCAAGGATGTCATTCATCATTGTCTTGTCACACTGTAATAAAGATACAATTAATTAAACTATTTTTAATACGATGAAACACATATTAAAATGTACAACTTATTCAGTAATAAAAATTACATTTGTAGATTTTATATGCAAGTTTTATACTAATACAACATAATATGCACGTAAAAATACGTTTTTAACTTCTTAAATATTCCTTTAAAGCTTTCCAAAGTATTTGAAAAGAGCACAATTTTCTTCGTTGTATAAAACAGATATTGAAATTCTTGCTTGAAATAAAATTTTAAAAAAGTAAAAAAAGTAAGCTAAGGGCAAATAAATGTAAATTATCCTCATCGTCAGAAAGAATTTCTGTAAAAAAATTCTTATAAATAACTAAAAAAGATTAAGTTAATCTATAAAATTATTCTTATTTGTTATCCTAAATAAGAATAAGTATTAGCTCTAATGTAATTTTAAACTTGATATTGAAAATTTCATACGTGCGTTATATAATAACTTTTGGAGCATTATTAGCAAAAAAAGAAAGAAGAAATATTTTGGCATAAAAAATGAATAGGTAATAACTGTGAGTGAATAAGAAAAAAAGTATTAAATAAGTATTTTGAATGAGTCACAAGATAAGTAGACTTAGTACAAAATCTTACAGTATTGATATCAAATTTATACGGAATTCTACCATATCTAAATTAACTTTACATAGTTTTTGTGAAGTACAATGCTTAAGAAGGTAAAAAAAAAATATAAATTGATTTTAAATGTTATGGTATGGAACACACACACACACATTATGCCTTTCCCCCCAAACAATGATATTACCGTATTTGTTTGAATCTATGCTGCGTAACATAGGCGAGTGATGATTAGAGCAATTACAGTCTCAAATATGTATTTAAAAGTTTCTAATAATGGCGAAATATATTAATTATTCACTGCCTATTAATCCTTATTTTAATTTTTTTTTAAATTTCTAAATATCGGATATTAATAAACCATTTTTCCCTATTTTTTTCACAAAAGCGTGTTGAGAATTTGGAGTGCGGCTTAGAATCAATGGAGGCTTAGACTCGAATAAATACGGAACCTGTAAATGACATTGTTTTTAAAAAGCAAATAAAATATTACTATTACTCCTTACTGGTATCATATATGCATCAAAGAAACTAATCATAATTGAAAAGATATTTACTTATCTGTTTTGAAAAAAATTTCTCAAAGCAAAATGTTTGTAGCGGTATCTAAATAAATCACCGCTACATGTTTTATATTTGTATTTGTTTTGCACACTTTTCATTATTTAGCAATGTGTTGTAAATTACAGAAAGATTGAATTAAATCTGCACAGAGATATGCTTAAAATACATTCTTTCTTGATTTATATCATAATAGCAAGAACGAGGCTTAGTGCTGGGAAAGAGTACGTGCTTATGAAAATACATATTAAAAAAAATGAATTTTTTGTTACGCTTCCTCATAGATGGCGACACTGTACATAACAGAATAGTAGCATTTAAAACTGAATTTTCGTCTGGTGTTAAGTGGTAATTTTTCGTCGTTTCTTTTCGGTCATAAAAGAAAATTTTCATTTACTTTTATTAAATAATTCTAAATAATAAATACGCAAGTTACAAGGTTTGATATTCCAGAAAGCTCTCTTCTATTCTCATTTGTATAAATGTATAATAATAATTTGGGTTTGATTTTAGAAAGTTTCATAAAGTGATACAAATAAAATTATGCACAAAATAGAAAAATAGCCAATTGATTGAATACTTTTAATGTAGAATAACAGTTTTTGTTAAAGTATTTTCCTTTACAAATTTTAAAACTACTGAATAAAGGAAAGTAAGTGCTTAATAAGCTTTTAATCTTTATAGCCATCTGAACTCATATTGAAGCCAGGAACGTATTAAAACTTGTTGAGACCTTGGTCCTCCCCGTAAACGTAGGCTCTGGGGGCCTACACAAATGTAGGCCCCTCTATGATCCTTAAAGTAGATAGCACATAGCATACTTTGTCAAATACTCGTGCAAACAGCAACTCGAATGAGTAAATGAATTAATGAGTAATGATGGTGTATTGTGTCAGGCTTAGAACCTATACTTTTACAATGGTCATCACATAATATAAGGGTTGTCCAGTTGAAAAGTGGACAAGTTAAATGAAAAGAACATCTTTATCGGAAATAGAAAGAAATCACCATGGACGCTGTAACACAAGTCCCATCGCTTAGATAGCAAGTCTATTGTAGAATGATTATGGCTGATTCTGGAAGAAATCCTTCACAGCTTTCTTCACTTCGTCATCCGAATGGAAACGTGTCCCCTGTGATGTTCTCTTAAGTGACCCAAAGATGTAGAAATTACAGGTTGAAAAATCTGGACTGTACGGTGGGTATTCCAATACTTCCCATCGGAAATTTTGTAAGGTCGTCTTGGTTTCATGGGAGACGTGTGAGCGGGCATTATCATGGAGACTTGCTGCGTGAGAAGACCTGACTGTTTGCTTTTGATTGCTTTCCGTAGTTTCGTCAGAGTTCTGTAGTATTTTTTTGAATTGATAATGCTCCTTTGAGGCAGGAAATCAATCAAAAGTAGTTCTCGGCTATCGAAATAAATAAATAAATAAATAAATAAATAAATAAAGCATCACTTTCCGTTTAATCGTCGTCACTTTTGGTTTCCTTGGTGGAGGAGATGATGTGTGTTTCAATTGCACACTCGTTGTCTTAGATTCGAATGTGTAATGGTGACACCAGGACCAGTCACCCGCAATGATGCGTTTCAGAAATGAGGGATCCTCCTCGTAACGAATCAGGTGCTGGAGACTGAGGTGTTTCCAGTGATCAAGGGTAAGGTGCTTTGGTACCCATTCCGCACACACTTTACTGTATTGCAGATGTTGATGAACGATGGTGTGAACAATTCCTTTACTCAGGTTGAGTTCGTCACAGATGTCACGGGTTCAAGCTCTTCGATTATCTCTGATCATTGCATCAACCACGGAAATAGAGTTTTCGGAGCGTGTCCACTTTTCATTTGGGCAACCCATATAATGCAGTCTTGCTACTGTTGCCCTTTGCCATATAGTACGAAATTCCCAGTTTTTCAATAAATATAATGGGAAATAACATTTGACAGTTAAAATTATTCGAATCTAGATGTCATTAAGAATGAGTCGAGAAGGAAACGAGGCCCCCACTGAGGTGAAGCCCTGGGCCCGGGCCCAGTATGCCCATGCTTTAAAACGCCCTTGCTAGCAGCTTATTAACAAAACTTTGACTAAATTGTGAAATATAACTGAATTTTTGAAAAATTAATCTTCAGGATTGTTTTTCAGAGAAATTAATATTTAGTTTTAAGCATAATTTAAAATGTTAGTAAAAACTATATTATATAGGGTGAATCACAAAAGTCTTGCCCTTTTAAATATTTATTGTGCTCAGAATATTTTTATTAGATATATTTTTGTTCGCTGTATTGTAAATATTATTAAGAATTATTTTATACATGTTCCTACTTGGTAGCTCGATAAGTTTTAAGAGGTATTTCATTTACTGTCAAGTATTCTTTAACATGTTTTGCCTTTATAAGCCTGTAACCTAGGCATTTTACATTTCATGAAGAATTCTTTCCAAACATTTGTGATATTTGCAGTTCACGTGTTTTACAAGTTGGTTTAGGACTCCGATGAAACGAATGCCCTAACGTTTACAGTAGTTACTTCACTCACACTAGGCCTGCCACTTCCCGGAAGATACTTAGCGCAGCCTATTTCTTTAAGCATTTCATACCATCACTTTATTGGTTTTACACCAGTAGGTTCACTTCCATGACAACGTAGAAATTTATATGGAACATTAATGGCAATTTCATTTTGTGAAACCAAAGCATACATTAAGCTTTCTCTTGAATCGATGCCATTTCACCAAAAAATTATGTCTTTCTTACAAATGTTCCCCAAATCACTCTTGAAGGAGCATCTGCCCCATATACTGCCCCCCTCAAAATACTAAAAGGGACCTATCGAATGATAAACAGTTACATTGTTTTTTATATTAAATGGTTATTTTGTAAGGAATTCCTGTAATCAGGTTAAGACTTTGGGTTCACCCTTAATATTGAGGTAGATGTGGATGGAGATTGATAATTTGAAGATATTTGCAATATTTTTATCTTAAAGAAATAACAGTCACTTGTGAATTGTCATTTAAAAATTGAAAGAATTTTATTCAGAAAATACAGGAAAATAGAAGTGGGGAGGAGGAAAGTTTTAAGCAAAAGTGATATATTGTGTCGTGAGAATTGATAATGTATATAAATAATAATTTCCTCATGTTTTTTGTAGAACAACTTACTGTTGAATAAAGTTTCATATTTATTTTTTAGATTAATATTTATTGTATGCAAAAAATAAATAAAGAAAGAAATAAACATTAACACAAGAATTAATTTCAGGCAAATAAATAAATATATTTTTAAAAGTATATTTAATTCACATAAAGAGAAAATTTTAAATTTCTTTTCAATGAATTATTTCATTAATGTCCCTCTTTATCTTATAATCATATTCCTAAAATAAATGTGAAATTTTCCTTCATTTAGATCCTAAATGACAAAAAACAAGCTTACGGTTTTGTTGCATGTCATCTTGCTCCAGTTTCAGAAGAAGTTGGATTATTTTTTTTCTGAAAGACACGTCTTGGGAAATCTGAAATATTACAAATAAGTATGTTATCAACTTTATTTATGCAACACCAAAAATTAAAATTATTTAAAATACTAAATGGAAGAATTATTTTACAAACTATCATATAATGTCTTAGTAAATTCGAATAACAATTTGTAGATTTACACCGAGAAAAACTGTTTTTAACTACCCATTAAAGGACATGAAACCCCAAAAAAGGTATCGTCCTGCCATCTGTATTGATTTTTATGCGTTTTAGCTTCAATTAACGCATGTGGATAGACTAAATATCCATCAACCGCTTGGAGAAAATTTTTTTTAATATGTGGCTAGACCTATTAGTGCACTGCCCGCTAAAGGGTTAAGAAGATTAAATCTAGCAATGATTAGCTTATTATTCTTTGATAATAATCCATTATTATTATTATAATTTAATAATATTATTATATTATACATAATTATTTATTAATTACATGTAATTATTTATCATTGTTTGATAGTACTTTTCTTAACTTCCGATTAAAAGTTACGCGATTCGCTCCCCAGTGCCACCATTTTTCACATAGGCACGCGTGTACGATGTATTGGAGGAAAAGAAAATGATACAAAAAGGATTTTTTTTTAAATAACTAAATCTTTCGCAAACATTGTCAGGGTCATTTTAATTCATTCCAAAGCCTTTGGAATAGTTTTATTGATCGTAGCCAAAGAAAAGAATCGTATTTCGGATGGACGTATATATCCGTCGATGGTATTTAACACACTAGTGAAGGAGACGGATATATAGGCCGGACACAGTTAGGGTTAAAAAGCAGTCTTTCGTCAGTAATGTTTATGAATACTGCTGCATCTATGTCATTTTTGCTACCAAAATTTCAATTCTCTATTTATTCCTTAGTATTCAAATCATTTACACACAAACACACGCTATAAGAATGCCTAGCTTAGAATCACTTTACTCATTGTGAACCCTGCTGTAGTGCTGTTAGTAATTTGAGCAATATATTTGAATTAGTACTGATTCATTCAACTTTATGAGGGTTGGAAAGAGGCTTCACTTCAAAATATTCAAGCTAAAATATTTACAATAAAATATTGCCAAAATGCATAGTGCTCATTAGCCAGGATCCATTGTGATGATTAATAAAAGTGGAAAAAATAGTGCTAAAAAGATATGGCTAATTTTGTAGTAAAAAAAAAGTTTTCCTTTTCATGTCATAAACACTAAGCAATGAATGCCTTCCATTATTTTTACTTTTCACTCTTATTATTTTTCAATCAATTTCTTGGTAAATTTACAAACACTTTTGCTTTAACAAATTTGACAGGAATGTATCAGTTCTTTTCTAACACAAATAATGTTTCACTCAGTGCAGATTCAGTACTTAACTGTAACTATTAACTGTAATAAGTGAGGTAGTCCTGCATATATTATGTGTGTGCCTGCGCATAGTGTGCGTGTATGTGTCGTCTACAAAATAAGATCATTTTGAAATTGACAATAACAAAATCCAAATCTTTCTAAAATGAACACATTATTTGAAATTTTCGTGGAACTTTTCACAATTTCTGGAAACATTTCCAAGCCTCATTTGAATGAAAAATGTCGGAAAATGTAACGGGTAACAAGCTTTTATGTACCGCCCTAAGCAGATATTCTTTTCATTTAGATAAATAGACTTTCCTTATTTTTAAAAATTAAGTTCATCAAATCATTTGCATTGAATAGTCATTTTGAAATATTTTAAGCTCTTTTTTTAAAATTTTTGTAAAAAAAAAAAAAAAAAAAAACCGATTTTATATAAATTGGGTTTTTTAAGTTTCCCTTTCAAAAGTTGTTTTTCGAAGGTACTTGTATTAAAAAAAATATAGAAAAATTTTCCGACAATACATTTTAACCCTTTGTTTTGTTAAAAAAAAATGAAAGGGAAAAAAAAAAATTGACGGGAGTCAAATATTAATATATATATATATATATATATATATATATATATATATAATTTACTTATCACATTTATGCAACAAAATTTTCCATAATTCTTAAATAATGCATTTGAGAACAAATTCTGTTATTTCAGGAATGTCTGCCCTTTATTAAAATAAATATAAGAATGTAACAAAAAAAATAGGATGTGTTAATAAGCTATCATTCATTCTTTAAAATATTCGGAAATTGTAAAATAAATGTTAAATTATTAAAAGTATGTTGCGCTCCATTTTATATAAACTTATAAATATATGTAATAACGATAAAACATAAAAAATGTAAACGTTAATTCTTCAAATACCACAAATAATCTTTAAGTGCAATGTTATAAATTCGCTTTTAGCAAAGGTAAATAACAATAAGTAGATAAATATTTAGCAAAAGGGACCCATCTGCATAAAACTGCCTTTAGCAAGCTAAATTTACACTTTTGCACAAAGTTTCTATGTTTCCACATTCGTCTCAAGTACCTGTTAGTATTTTTAATGAGTAAGGAATTGCACGAAACACAACTTGTCCAAAAATCCCAATGTTTGCTAAATCAGAAAAGTTTTTTTTAGCGCGAAGGTTTCGCCTCCAAAGCTACTATCAATGATCTGAAATCCGAATTCTAGAGTTTTCCCGCGTGGGAGAGGATTTAATTCTAAATTAAGCAAATCTACAACTGGATCTCTCGTCTTCCGGTGTGGCTGAGAGCAACAGGCTAAATTATGATTTAAATGACTGCAACTCACAAAGCATATTGCTTCTCTCTCTCGTGTGTCATGATTTGTTTTGATGAGGTTTCGCTAAATGTTTTAATGCAATTTTAACCATTTTTGAAAAAAAAAATCATGCATGAACTGTTTACATAACATTTAACATTGTAAATAGTTTATATATTGTTAGATTATTTACACATAGACATTATGAAATAATTTGTTTTAAAAAAATATTTGACTTTAAAAAGAGAGATATTTATTTAATTAATAGTACTATTTAGCAAGATATTCAAAGAAATATTTTATAAAATATTTATTTCAAAACCACTAATGTAAAATTCACTGCTCAAAGCTATAGAAATATAGCTATATAATAATTAACAAGTAATACAAAAAAAAAAAAAAATTTTTTTTAAAGTTAATTCCTACTTAGGTCAACAAAGAAAATATTTTATTTCAGTTACTTTTGTATTAAATAACTACAATTAATATAAATATGTATATACATATGACAGAATCACAATATTAAGTGGCAAAAAAGAAAGCGAATTTTCCATTTTCCTTTTTATATAGTGTGTTGGACTATTATTTCTGTTTGTTGCTATTTATTCATTAATTAAATTTAATTGTTCCAGTAAAATAGTATAGTCAAAAGAAATCACATTCTTAGAAATTAGGCCATCCCAGAGGGAATCTGAACCCACGACCTTTAGATCAGAAGTCTAACGCGCTATCCATTACGCTACAGAGACACAGCGAGTGTTTTTCCTTTTTCATATATGATGTTGGACTACTATTTTTGTTACTATTTATTCATTAATTAAAGTTAATTAATGAATTAATATTAGAAAAAACTGTATTAACATCAAGTGTCATCCTCTACAACTTAAAAAAAATATTTGAACTTGAGTGGATGAATAAAAAGTATTTTAACGATCGAAAGTTTGAACAAGATATATATGCATATAAATAAATATATATAGGGAGAGGGTAAACTAATAGTAAGATGTGAAAAAAAATGAATGTTTTAAATTTAATTTATTTGACTTATACTACTAGAGTAAAAAAGTTCCCGGAATGGTCCCCTACATTCACGCAGGTGTCCATTAGAGGGGAAATATCTGTTTAGGGGGTTGGCAGCACTAATAAGGAAAACACACTGATATCTGGAATTCATTTCCTGTTCTAATTGGCATTAAAGTAAAGCAATAAATAGATTTATAAAAAACACTATAGGCCAAAAATAAGATAGCCTCAATAGCATACAGAAAAGCCTTAAGAACTAAGATCGACGAGCAGTATGATTTTTTGTAATTCACACTATTAATGACTTCACCGAGCAGGTTATCTTGGATTTACTTCACTGTAGATGAAGAAGATGTTGGATTGATGAGGAATCATTTTGTTGATTGATAATCCATTTTTATTTTATAGGTAGGAGACAACACACACACAGATAAGCAGCTACACACAAAAGAAAAAACAGGACAGGAACTAGCTCGACCATAACAAAAAGTGGCAAGAATTTTCTCCAAATTTTTGGATTATATACAAAACACTAGCCGGAAGTTTCAAAAATCCTATGACTTTGGAGAAAATCTCCTCTGATTGGTCACAAGATATCGAATGAGGCACAATACATAACAACTAATCTAAAAGTGACTACCACATAATTTTGAAGTGTTAAAGTTACGTTAATTCCCGTTAAATGGGTAAACTAGTAGTTAATTAATTACGCGAAGTCCTGAAGGGCTTGGGACCATGACACATTAAAAAGCCCTCAAGAGAAAACTAATGTGAATCACACACACACACACACACACACACACACACACACACACACACACACACACACACACACACACACACACACACACACACACACACACACACACACACACACACACACACACACACACACACACACACACACACACACACACACACACACACACACACACACACACACACACACACACACACACACACACACACACACACACACACACACACACACACACACACACACACACACACACCCCACCACACACACACACACAACCCCTTTTTCCACATAAAATTTCATTAAAAAATAACTTAATTGAAAAACTACCCTTAGTTTTCAGCACAAAGCATTCATTATAATATACAGAACAACAAATCATTCATTATAATACAAAGGACAAATTCAAAAATTTTCATAAGAATAGTTCAATTACTTTAAGAGATATCACTGTTACCGTGAGTCATTTTACATTAGAAAATAACATTCTTCAAAAAATGCAAAATAAAGTTAATATTTGCAATAAAACTTTTTAAAGACTGAGGAAGGTATTAATACTCTCCAGATTTTTACGTGGTGTCTTCCTGAGAACCTCATACTTTAAACTTTTACATTATTGTAATATGTAAAAGTTTTTCTATGAGACAGTTTCTTATTTGATGCAGAATGCCTCGTTGAATAAACCTCATTTCGTCGAGGTATTAAAAAAATTTCCCTTCATTTCAGGCCTTAACTCCATTCCTAAGTTTTGAAGTAGTGGTAATAGACCAACAAACCCAGAATTAAAAAAGTATTATTGCAAAATAAATCCCTAAGAGGAATGTTTGTAGCTCAACAAAGGTTTTTTTTTATTATACTATACACGGCATTATTAAGACTTACTGACTATTTGAGTTTTCCCGTAAATACATTTTCTTTGGAGATTTTTATCGCAAATATCCATATAAGTCTTTTTAATAGAATTAATAACTGAATTCGGAAGATCCGTGGATTTTTCTTTCAAGGTATCTCCAACGAATTTTGTTCTCTGAAAATCTCTTATTTTTGGCGTGTCAACTTTAATTTAATAAAAAATAACTATGTATAAAAGTACTAATAATAAAAGATATCAAGAGCTCTAATTTTGAACGCAAATGATTAAAAGATAGCAATTCGTTTAAATTAAAATAAATATTGCAATCAGTTAACTGTTGCATATTTGTAAGCAAAATATATCTATTAAAACATTTCTAAAGTGAAATAAAATTTACTAAACATGAAAATAATTTGTTAAAATATTTTAAATGAATAAAAATCGTACTTTTCGAGTGAAAATCAACCGAAAACTCACACTTCCGGTTTCGGATTTAAATTTCCGGTTCCGATCTGGGCTTACTACCCCAAATAAAAACAATTGTAACTTTTTTTCTAATCGACTCAGAGTTAGAAGTAAGATATTTTTAGAAAGTTAATTAATCAGGCTAGAAAAATAGACTAAAAATGAATTTCAATTTTTTTTTTCATGAAAAGGATGATTTTAAACCACAGTCGGATACCTGAAAATAAATGCAGCTTCTTAATATATAATATTTTATTTGAAACTACCCGGAGCCCTCATCCTTTGTAGGGGGAAATTTTAAACAAAACTTATCGACCTCTCTACCTAGTTTGCAGGTTTTTTACTAACCTAATACAGTTTACTATCATTATAATTACTCAACTAATTTTATGGGGAGGTATAAAAGCTTAATTCTTTACGGTAAAATGTTTCTGTTCTCATATTTGTCATTTACAGGCATTTATTTATTTCAATTTTTTCCCTTACACATCCTTAAAAAAGAAATAAGCTGGTTTTAAATTAAAAACATTAAGTTTTGTACTGAATATATTTGTTTCCAATTCAAACATTTTTTTCTCAGGAAAGATTGAAAAGAAAATTCTTTAAATTCTCATTAAATTTTAGTAATGGAATGAGGAATTTACAATTTCTATTCATGATCGCTAGCTTCATCATTTTATAAATTTTTCAATAATTGTGCCTACTTAGTAATTTGCTAATAACCGGATAGTGGTACTCCGGTACTAAATTTTGTGCATTTCATTAAAAAAAAGAGTCAAAATTTTCAAATGTGAAAACAAGTTAATTACTTTCGTTATAACAATGCTGATATTGAAAAATTACGGGTGCTAATTAATTCAATCAAGTAGTTGACTTAATTGAGCAAAATGAAAAACAATATAAATAAGTTCCATAACTTCTTGATTTTATTGTAATAATCTCTCGCGATTGGGAAAAAGAATATTTAGCAGTAATAATATTTAAAAATCTATTTATTGTATTAAATCAATTATCAATTTAGATTAGAAAACTGTTAGAATTATGGATATACTATTAAAAGAAGATATCAAAAAAGAAATCTATCGAAAATTATCGTTAAATAAAATCCTCTTTGCTCCTACAGTTTAAAAGAAAACTGGGTAAAAATGTATGAATTTTTTGAATTTATAAGCATTAACAAACGAAAATAAAAATGTTTGAGGAATCAGTTAAATATTTTATAAACAAAAAAACTAAAAATTTTTATTCTAGAATTCTTACGAAATTGAGTCAAGAAGGAATCATAAAAAAACAGCAAAAAAGAAATAATATTAAATAAATTATTTAAAACTAAAATAAGCAATGCATGTAACAAGGAAAGTGCTTGCAGATCATCTCCTGATGTCAGAAATGACAGTTTTAAATTATAACTATTCAGTTTCAGGTGAATGGTTTTCCTTTTTTATTTTTGGAGCTCACTGCTTA
The DNA here is from genome assembly GCA_019973955.1 of Trichonephila inaurata madagascariensis. Lineage (NCBI taxonomy): Eukaryota > Metazoa > Arthropoda > Arachnida > Araneae > Nephilidae > Trichonephila > Trichonephila inaurata. The sequence continues at coordinate 492,531 of BMAV01011023.1, forward strand.
AGTTATTTGGTAGATCAAAGCTTTTTGGAGTAAAATTTCCTTTGTAATGTATAAATTAAATAAAAAAAGAATACTATATATATATTATTTATATATAAAATTTTTAAAGAAATGATAAAAGGGGGTTTTTGATCAGATCGGAACTTTTCATAAAAGAAATAATATTTTAAAACAGTTTAAAATATTTATCTATAAATCGTGCCTTATAAATTTAGAGTAAGTAATACAATAGTCATTGCAAAACAAATTATTTTTCGAAACTAATTTAAAAAAAGAAATAGATACACTTTGCTGGTATTTTTTTAAAAAAATTTTTAAAAAAATTTTTAAACATTTTTTTATGAAAAATAACTAAATTTAAAAATTAAAAGTTTTGTTTTTTGAATCTCGAGATATAAAATACGTTACTTTTTTTACAAGGAAATCTTTTAGTTTTACATTGTAATTTGGATTGCACTCAAGAACACTTCATAAATCCTTGATCTCAAAATAAGGATAAATTTTCTGCAAAATCATGCGAAGATTAATATTGGAACTTTTTAAATGTTTTTTTGTTTGAAAACTTTTTATAGAATCTCTTGATTCAACTAAATCCAATTGGGGGATAAATTATTTTTTAAAATTTTAAAACGTCCCTCCATGCTATTTACATCTAATAGACCTCTATGTCCCTTCGGCACATGCAAAAAAATTGTGGAGTTCACTAACAAATCTTTAAACTTCTTTCATTTTTAACACGCTTTTATAAGCTTCACATATATGTAACGGAATCTTTGAACTCGATTTTTAATCGCTTTAAAAATCAAAATTAATTCGAAATTTTCCCCTTTCAAAAAGGGCCAATGACAATCAATAATTTAATAATTTATTCCTTTTCCTGATCGGATCATTAGGATTAACGATTTCCCATTTCAGATTTCCTACTAATTCAGATCCCTTTCAGTTTGGGGGTTAATTAGTTTTGATGACTACCAAACAGCTGAGAAGTGATTCAGAGGTCACAGGATTAAATAATTTCTCACTAACTCTTCGATTCAAAATTTTTTTTTATGTCTAATGCTGTGATGTAAGTTTTAGAAAGAATTTTGAGCTCTTTTTAGAGAAAAATATTGTGATTTTACACCTTCTTCCGTATTAAATATTTCTCACTGAGCTCTTCCAGATTTTCTTCAGTTAGCTGATCCTACATTTTGCAAACCAGACCGTATCGACGCACTGATAGGGTGCCAGTGGGTATTCGAGACTCTAATATAAGACGCATTATTAATCAATGAATTAATAATAGTTTAAAAATACTAAAAAACACGCTTTTATAGTGAATAGAGCTAAAAAGTAAAAAAAAAATTCTTAACATAATAAAATGATTAACGAGAAAATTTGTCATTTGGGAAAAGGGGTGGGGTGTTCTCTACATTTTACCCTCTCAACATTCCGAAATAGAACTTTAAAGATTTAAAATTTATATCAGGGACCCCACGCTTTTACCCTTAATTTTTTGTTTTTTTTATTCTTTACTAAAATTTTTTTTTAGCTCGATTCACAAAAAAGTTTAAACTATAATTTTTTTCAGCTATCTTTTTTTACGTGTTTGCAGTATTTTTTCCTTTTTTTCTCTTTAATGATCTCTTCATTTTGCTAAAGCAAAATTTTCATTCTTTTCTTTCCCCTATTGCTCACCGGTTTTTAAAAAGTCACATGGGAAGGGTTTCATGATTCCCATTCTCCAAAAACCATGTTTTTCTATCCGGCTGCTGCTTCCCCCTTCTTGCAAAAAACACAACGATGTTTCTACTGTTTAACAGGGGTTGAAATGGGTTTTTAAATGGGTTTTATTGTTCCGTATTGTCGATAAAGAAAATTTATTCAATTTTAAAAATAGATCTCTAAATCTTTAACTTTTTTGGAGAGTAAATCAGCTGTTGGGTAGATCATCTGACATTAAAGTGTTATTGTTGATTCAACTACTAATTCATCATTTGAAGTTCAAGCAGTGTAAATCAATTTAGTCAGATGCTTGTAAATCTCTCGAAGCTGAAGCGTCTTTGTTGTTCGCCAAGGAAGTTTCTGGTAAGTCTTTGGTGCAAAATAGTATCACAGTCCTTCTAATTAAGAAGTAAATCGAAATCTGCTTCAGTAAAAAAAAATTTCAAGAAACTTTTCCGAAATATTTTCAGATTGAAATCCTGTTTTTGGTTCTGTTAAGCATAAAACTTTGCGAGGTGATCATTTAATGGTTTGATGAAAAGAATAATTATTTTGGAATTGAACAAAGGGACAGCTTATAGCTCACTTTTTTGTGTGATTGACAATTATCCAAGCACATAACATAGCTTGATATGATCACTCAACGGATCCTTGACTAGCTGGATATCCTGGTCTAGCATTTATAATTCTGCTCGTGGACCACAGACTTGTTAATTCTTGTATGGCAGCAGCTGTAAACTCATAACCCTTGTCGCTTTGTAGTATATGAGGGAACAACCTACTTCCAAAAATATTTTAATAGCTCCATTCAGTGGCTTAACGGAGAATATTAGGGTCTTCCTGCAAACTCAGGTTTTGGGCCCCAAGCCCAAATACGTACTTAGCGTCACTCGAACTATGGTCTCCCTAGAGTCCCTGCTCCCCTCAGCAATGTGGGGGTTGCGGGGGTGTACGTTACGCCACTGGCTCCATTGCTACTTCAGAAGACCTTTGTGACGTCAATGGTCGAAGAAAGCTGAATTTCGCCTCGTGGTCCTGGTAGTTTAATAGTTATTTGTAATTTCTATCGGGGGTTGGCGTAGTTCTTCTAAATTAACTTGGCCACTTTGATTCAAGTCGTTAAATTCTCAATTTGGTAAACAAGGATTCCTTTGTTTGGAAAAATGTTTTTTACTGACATACTTTGCGCAATTTTAAAAAGTCCAGCAAAACTGAAGTAGGTATTAGGTATTTTGATTTCAATCTATACAGCTATTTATTTCTTCCTTCGTAGCAGATGGAGTGACGGAAAATTTTTATCCAAAATATGTGGTAAAAATTTTCGGTTATTACTATTTTTACAACTGGATCGGATTAGCACATTCTCTTCAAAATCAGATTTTTTACTACGTACTTCCATAACATCGTATTTTTCCCCGAATAGTACTATTTATGTGTCCGTTGTAGTTTAAGTCGTGGTGCTAATTTTAATTAATCATGGATTATTTCAGCTTCTTCTGTCCTTTCGCGAGTACACAAAGGTTTTTCTTTTCGAAAAACTTTTTAATAGTTTCAGTAAAATGTTCTTCAAATAAAAATTTGGGCAGATTTTTCTATATCTGAACTCACTTTTAAGTAGGTAGGTATTTAAAAGTACTCGAAATATAGAAAAAAATAATAAAAATACATGCAACATTCCTCACATAATATTAGAGCCTTCCCTTAGGATAACGAAGAGGGAGAAAGGGGAGGAGAGAGAGAAAAAAAAAAAGGGGGGGGAAAATAGAAGTAGAGTTCTCGACTTGTTCTTTTAAATTTTTCCCTTAAAAAAATCAGGATTTGATCAAATCTTCAATTACTTCATTTATATATATATATATATACAGCCTTGGATTTTACGTTCCCCAAATATAATATATATTTGAATGCTAAAAGCATTTAGATAATTTTTATAGATATTTTTTCAAACGGAACATACATGTCTAGGAAAATAAAATTTCTGACAAAGCTGTACAAAATCTGGCGCATAAAATGGATGACATACATCAGAGCAAAAAATTCAAATATTGCTAGCTATTGTTTTCAATGGATATTAGTAAGGATATATAATTTATATCTCTTTATAATTTTTGAAATTAGAATCCTGTCTAAACCTCTAATTCTAAAGTGCACATTAATGAAGGCTTTAAAGAGATTTAAATAACATAGAAAAGTTATTTAAGTGTGCAAGAATCATTCAAAATAGGATAATTTTTTTTGTAAGCCATGTAATGTTTTGAAACATGTAAAATTTCTCTAAGTATCTCGAAAAAATCTTGAAATTCAAAAGAAGTGTAACTCTTGTGCATATTTTACAAAGCTCACAGTTATAAACTTTATCACACATCTCCTGGTTTTTACAATGACATTAGAAATATTTGCAGTAAGTAATATTTTAAATACTTGAGAAAGAAATTCATGACTGAAAAATATTTATTAAAATATTACTAGAACTAAAGAAATTGTATGTATTCTTGATACGTTTTCAGTTGATTAAATTTATTTAATTTCGTATTTATTAGAAAAATATATTTTCCTCAATTATTAAAATTCCATATGCATCAAGAAAAGAAAGTTGGCTCAAAAGAAAATAATAACATTTAACCAGACACAATTATTTGTATTAAAAGTTTTTAATACAAAGAGAGAAAGCTACTGTAAGAGTTTTTGCGATTTAAACAATGTTATTTTTATATATATTACGGTATTTTATATCTATATGTATAATCTATTTACAGATAAGTTCAAAATTTAAAGATTTACTACAGGAGTCGGCAACCTATGGCACATGGTACAATTCTCAGTGGCACTCTGCATTACTCGACAAATTAGTCAATTTTTAAGTGGATGCAAGTTGATATATTTATGATAGACCTTATTTGACAAACAACTTCAGAATTATGAGCTTTTACGGAATTACAAAAAACTTGAAACCTGACCCTAAAGATAAATTTACAGATGTTCTGTAAATTATTTAATGCCATTTCTAGAGAGATTTAATTGTTTGGAGATAGAAAATTGTATGTTCTCTGCTTTCTTCTTTCGTTTCTACATATCTAAGCAAATTTCTTTCCTCATACGAAAAATATTTCGAGTCCGCAAGGAAATTGTTTAACAACTTTATAATCAGAATCGTGTCAAATTGAAAGCCACAAATTTTTCCTCTGATTTTGCGATATGAAAGCAGAGCGGTGCAAGCGCTAGGTGGCATTAAAACTTTTATTTATCTTGTTATTTAACTGTAATGAAGAGTACTATAAACATGTTTAAAAATACGTAATATATGTACAATTTGAATTTTTTTTATTTTCGTTGAAGAAATAGTTATAATTTATGTTGTTCATTTTTATGTTGAGAAATATCTTTAAATGTTTTCAAGTGTTTTCATAGGAGCTGTGGAAATCTATATTATTGTTTACTCTATTTCTGTAACTCTGTTGTATGCATTATCACTTGGGAATCAAATTTAGCTTCAAAAAGAAGCTATTTCTACTGTGTGGCTTTGCTGGGGTCATATAGGTAGACGGTTTGGCACACAGCTAAGGTTACCCTGATCTACCAATAATTTTCTCAAGTGTTTTTTGATTTAAATAGTGCATAAGCATTGATTGATTACAAATCATCAGTGAAAATAGATCGATTGATCTTATTAGATATCAAACGTAAATAATTCAGAATAGTTATTTAAAGAACTAATGTCAGAGTGATTCCGCATACAAACTTTTATAACACGTATCAAAATAATAAAAAAGATTAAAAGCATCCTGCATTCACCTAAACAACAAATACCTAAAAATAAATGAACCTAAATATAAATGTTTTTCCTTAGAGCAAACACGAGGAAAGAAACCAATATTATATTCTCTCAAAAGACTTTATATTTTAATAATCTATTCGCGTGTCTAAAATTTCCTTAAATATGTTCATTACATTAACGGCCTTATTTAATTTGCTAAAATTATGAAACAAAAAAGTTTCTCTCATAAGCAGTAATCTGCAATATATATATTATATAATGAATATAAAATATCATGTTAATCATATGAATAAATAATCATGTATTTCAGAAAAAGTTGTATGTAGACTTTTAGCAACTTACAGTATTTCCCAAAAATCTGGCATATATTCAATAAAATTTTAAAATGCAGCATCAAAAAATTATAGCTTACCTGACAAAAGGTGAGAATAATTTTTTCTATTAGATAAATGATTCTTTTATAGGAAACTCGAAAATAAAAAATCTCTCTCCAATTAGCATACTGAACTTTATTATTTACTACATTCAAATATCAATATATATATATATACACTTACCCGCCAAAAGTAATGTCACATTTTTTTCTTTCACACATGACTTATTGTCTATGGTTATCAGAGTGCTTTCGAAAATGTACACACTCAGGTTTTTGAATAAAATTAAGTGGAACTGGAATGTTGAAAATTGACAACAATATGCACTTAAAGGTTATATCATAATAAAATGTGCGTTTTTTACTTACTCTTGCAAGCAGTGAAGTTTCAGCAGATTTCGGATAATGTAAAGCATCCCAGATTTTTCTGTTTCACAAACAGTTTTTGAATTCGTGTAATATCAATCATAATCGATGTGCAATATTCATCGTTTCCCCATCACAAAGATGTTTAATTATTGATTTAACAATAAAACTTATATCTTAGAATATTTACTTCAACATATTTGAGATGCTGTTTCAGTAATTATATAAGATTTTTTCTCTGTGATTCATTATTTTCCATTCTTCACTTTTTAAATAAAATCATAGCACTTGAATTGAACAAGATGATAATAATTTTTTGTTTGTCAAGAATCGGGAGCTAGAAAAGCCCTATTTATTTGCAAAAAGTTAGAAGCTATGCATGGTAAAATTAATATTTTTTGTATCTTTTTACTTTTTTGTACAATTTTGTTTCAGTTGTTCCTTAAATATCTAAGTCAGGAGAAACAACTATTTACTATTTATATATGCAAGATTCTTTTACTATTTTATCATTAGTTATTTTGTATGAAGATTACTGAGAAAGTAAATTTAAACTAAAACAGAAAAATACGATTCGCGAGTTTTATTATATTTTAAACACTGTAAGAGCTTTTTAATGGTTAAACAGTCACCGTAAGAATAATTTGTCAAAACATATAATTGTAATTCATATTAAAATTTTTTAAAAAATACCCAGTTTCATAAATTATAGTTTTTGAAATTTTTATTCTTACTTGACGAGATTGAAAAACTTCAGTAAGTATGAAGCCCTAATAAAATTGTGGCTAGAAAAATGAATCCTTATGATTTAGCAAAAACATATATTGCGTATTATAGACTTAAATCAATGTGGGTAATATTGCTTTAGGAAAGCTTTATCAAATCTTATTTATACTTAGAAAAAACAATAGATAGATGCAAAACAATATTTGAACTGGATATAAAACATTATTTTAAAGATAATAAGTCATTAATAACCATCAATAATAAATATTGAACCAAATTTCAATAACTGCTTGAAAATTTCTCCAACTAACACATTTGCTGCTAATTTTGTAAAATAAGTTTTATAACTACATTTTTTCATTATATGAACGTCATAACACAAACATAATAACAGAAAGAGAGTGGACTATGTGAAGAATAGTATGTAATCTACATTTTTTTATTTTATTTTCATGTTGTGGTTTATTGTGAATGGGGATATATACTGAAACACCTATGGAAATTTTCCAAGCTGCACTGGTTTGCATCCTAGTATCTTTGAGTGAAGAAATAGAATAACTAGACACTGCCTATTACAAATATCACATGACTTTGAACCTTTGAAAATTCCTGTTTTTTAATTGTTGATAGATTGACTCAATCCAATTATCTTCAATTCTCGTATTTTGGATAATATACTTTAAAAAAGAAGGGGGTACTTAATACTATATGAAAGTGACCTGAAAGCATCTGTCTCAAGTAGAGCTATGCTTTACATAATGTTTCCTCTGCTGATTACTCAAAAATCATGATTAATTGTTTACTAGTACAAGTAGTCACTAGTAAAGTAAATAATTAATACTATAGTCACAAAGGTATTAGTAAAGTCACTCGTACTTTTGATATTGGTGAAATTTCGTTGAAGATGCATTTATAAAAATACACAGCTAAGGTAAATTGTACAAAAACGTACTAGAGAAAGATATTTCTTTACTTTTTGTGAATTGTTATTTATATATAAGACAAAGCAAAGTTTAAAGACTGAGGAATGTAAATTATAATGGTTAATGGTTTGAAATAAACTTCTGTAAAAAACTAAAATTACACTAGAATTTCAAAATGAATACATTGTTTCGGGACGTCTTAAGATTCTTTGAGGCCCTATGAAAAAGTAGGCCCTATCTGAGATCTTTAAAAGTAGACAGTATATAGCATGACTTGTCAAATGCTCATTTAAACCGTAATTTGAAACAAATAAATGTGCACTGCACACACTCTCAAAGACCTAAGCACAAACCAGCCCGATCGATGGCTGCATTTTGACTAAATGAGTTGAATGATTGTTCATGGTATTAGGCCTATGCCTAGACATGGTCAATGGTAATCACATATTAATAGTCTTACCACTTTTGCCAGTTGACATGCAGTTTGAAACTCTTTGTTTTTCGGAGAATATGTACAGAAATAATATTTGACCATTAAAGTTTTCCGGATCATGATCTTATTAAGACAGAGTTGAAAACGAAAAGAGGCCCCACTGAAGGTGAAGCCCAAGGCCGGGGCCCCTTAAGACGTCCCTGCATTGTCTGAAAACTGCAACATTTGATTCAATGTTTACTAGAGAAACAGGTTCAATAATTTAACTTTCAAAACAAGTGGATCTAAACATTGTAACATTTCTTACAGGTATGGCATCAAGCTTTACACATTTAATTTTATTCCTAGAATTATATTTCATGATAAAAAAATATGCAAGAAAAATTTAAAATTTATAAGGAAAAAGAAAAAGATTTATTGTCAGCTTCAAATTTTATATTTCAGTTAAAAATTTTGTAAAACGAATTCAATGAAATTCTTAAAAAATTGCAATAGATATTAATTACTTACAATTTCGAGCAGTTCATCATCGAAGTCCTTAGGCCGAGTGGACGAGAAGGTCAGAGGATACTGCTGAAGTTCTTTTTCCACTTCGTGAGACCTCTTCCTTCCATTCGTCCAGCCGCGGCTGTATTGGTAAGTCTGGCCGGCAGTCGAAAGGGCTAGCTGAAGGACAACCAGCAAGATAACGGCGGTGGCACTCTTCATTCCCGCCTTAAAATCTGCAAAAATGCAATCTTTACATGCTGTAACCAGTATTAAACCTTAAGGGGACTATTTTGAAGTAAACAGTCTCATATACTATTCCTTATTGGAGACGTTACTTTTTTTAAATTAAACCCTTAAGATCGATTTTTAAAAAAAGAAAGGGGGAAAAATACAGCGATTTTTTTAAATCTATTTGAATTTTTTTATTTTCGCTAACAAAAATTTTCCATTTTTCAATATTAAAAAAAAGTTTAGAAATTGTTAAAAAGGGCGTAAATATATCCTATCAATAAATTAAGTTATCTAAACACATTCAGAGCATTTTTTAAAAAATAGCGTACTAAAAACATTATCAATACTTTTTTAGGAATCAATATACCGATAAATATTAATACTTAACTCTGTGTGTGTGTGGCAATATTTAAAATAAATTATCTAAATTTTGCAAAAATCTTAATTATAAGTGAAATTTTAGCACTTAGTGAAAAAAATAATAAACACATATCAATAAAAGTATTAGTATAATAAACTATATAATAATATCTAGGGATCGTACTGAACTTCTAGCGTTATATTACAAAATTTTTAGAGTTGATCTAATAAATATAAGGAATATGACATATTATTTACTAATTGAATACGGGGCATCAAAAAATATTCTATTTATTATTCTATTATCGCGAATTTTTAATTACATTCCTGAAAGGATAAATAACAAGTTCAAAAAGTTTCAAAGAAATACATTTATCATATTTTGAGTTATCTGATTCTCCATGATTGATTTTGAACAATTTAAATATCCACTTTCAGTAGATTAAACTCACTTTCTCGGTTTTTAAATTTTTAAAATTCTTTTGAAAAATCAGATTCTTTTAATTAGAACAAAATAATATATGCTTTGTAAAGCCAAAAAAGATTGTAAACAAAATAAATAAATAAATAAAATAATAATAAAAAAACAACAACGTAAGTTTTGCTCGAAATTGGTAATTTTAACTTATTCGGATAACTGAAAGTTTATGATCGAAAATGAGGCACAGGATACGTGAATAAAAAACACAGCAAATCTTTAATTTAATGAATTTTTATAATTAATTTAATGCATTTAATTTAATAGTTTTTTATATTTATAAGATAAATACATTTTTATTTGAAAAAATTCATATATATACATATGAAAAATATTCAAACTTTTTTTTGCAGGATTAAATAGCTTCATAGAAATAGAACACATCCATCCTTAAATTTCGAATTATACAGCTAACCTTTACCCAACACAGAGGACAAAAAATAGATATTACTTGACATGTCTTTTAACAAATGTTTGTTTAACTTAAAATATGTCTGTGGGCAAGCACATAATGTATATATATAAAGGCATTTCTGATTTTCTGAAAATAATTTATGTGCAGAAATTGTGTGTTATTTTTAAATTTATCTGGTGAATCAACAGAGCAGAAAAAAAATTCGCATCACATTCCTTGGGGTTCAATCAAAATGTTGGGTTACTTTTTTTAATCCAATAATTTTTATCTTACGAAAATGTTTTTTTCTTTTATTAATACGCATTATTTTCATTAATATTAGTCAATAAAAGAATGTTTGTGATTTTCAATTACATTTATATATTTAAAGATCATCTGTTTTAATTCAGATTACAACACATTCACGAGAACAGTACTCTTTACAATAGGCCCGGTGATACATGTAAATGTAAAAAAAATACATTTAATTTCTGTAAAAATTCCACAACTATCAATAACTCATTGACTGACATAGTAAAAATGCTTTTAATTAGTTGAAATTTTTTCCTGATAGTAAAATTTACTAACACTTTAAAATTAAAGTGTAGTTTTGGTATTGACAATTTCACTTTTCGGGAAATTTGAATAAAAGGTTGTACTACTGAAATCCAAAAGAGAATTATTATGGGTAATATATGTCTTAATGGAATACGAATATATATATATATATACACTCATATATATATATATATGAAACCGAATTTAATCAAAAGAAAAACAAAGGTTCTATTGTATAGAAGTCTTTTAAGATCAGTATTAACTTATGCATGTGAAACTGGTTTATATTTCGAACAGACGAGAACATGAAAAGTATATACGAAAGGAAGATTTTAAGATTTATTTTTAGAAGAATCCAGGAAAATGGAACATGGTGAAGATCAAATTTCGTGCTCTACTATCAATCATATAAAGAATCTAACATTGTTAACTTTCTCAAAATACAACGAATTAAATGGGCAGGTCACGTTGTCAGAATAGAAGATGACCGCACCACTAAAAAAGTCTTCAATGCCCAGCCAATTGGCACACGAAAGAAAGGGAGGCCATATTACATTTGATTGATGACCCAGAAAAATCTCCTGGGTTTTTAGATCGGGAATTTGGGGACACACTAGCAGGAAAAAGGCTTGCATGTAAAAGGCTTCTTGAGGAGGCCAAGATCCACCCTGGACTGTAGAGCCATTGAGGAAGGAAGGAAGAATTTACTAAATGTATTTCTAAGTATATCATACGTAGTTTCTTAAATGTCATATTAGAAAATCTAGTGCTATGTTTTTACTCTGTAAAGAGATAAAATAATAATGCCATCTTTTGGAATCAAATGGTTATTTGATACAGAATTTAAAAGTTATTGAAAGCAAAGAACCCTCTTCCAAAATTAAAAATATTAATTTTTTATAAGTGTTTTGCTGAAATAAGTATGAAACTGTCGAAAATTTAAACAACATTAATATTGTTGTAAGTTTATATACAAATGAGAAATATATCATGCTTATGCAAATGCTGCGGTGTCTAAAATCATGGACAGCATGATTTAGAAAGTCAACTGCTTTTTATCAGTCTAATGAGCTATTCTATTTTTTAAATCAGAGGTGGCCAACCCGCGGCACGGGTGACACTGTGTGGCACGGTGAAGTTGTAACAGTAGCATGCAAAGACTTACTAAAAAATTAAAAAAATTTTGAAAAGATAAAATAACCCAAATTTGTAGAATGGGGTTTGTATCAAAAAAAAACCTCCATTTGGGATCAAATATGTTTGTGAGTAAATGTTTTCCCATGAAAAAATAAATAAATATATTAAAATTATGATGTGCATATAATAACCCAATTTTGTTAGCTTTTGTGGGACTAACCCAAATATAGATACATGACTTGGAAAAAAAGTGAATCAAACCCATTGAGTACTTACTAAGTGTTTAAATTATATTGAATTAAATGTTTTTTTAAATTATTTTTTTTTCCAAAATTTTTTTTTATTTTAAAAAATCCCTTTTTTTAACTCAAATTTTTTTTTTTCATTACCTTAAAAAATTTTTTAAAAAAATTAAAAAAAATTAAAAACTTTTTTTTTAATTTTTTTGAAAAAATTTTTTTTTTTTGTCCTTTTTTAAATTCCATAAAATAAAAAAAAACAAAACAAAAAAAAAAACAAAAATTTTTTTTTTCACCTAAAATTGTTTTTATTTTAAATTTTATTTTTAAAAAATTCTATTTGGGTTTTTCTTATAATATTTTTTCTCTTTTTTTTAAGGAAATATTTTTATCCTATTAATAAAATAAAAGGCTTAAAAATTTTCTAAATCTTTAAATTTGTTTCATTTACAGGGGAAAAATTTTTTTTTTTTAAATTTTGATAGAAAAAAAAATACCCCAATTCTATCTTGAAGGCTGTCTAAAAACCATATTATTTTTACAAATATTAACTTCCTTAAGCATCCCTTATTATATTTAATACATTTTCTTTATCTTTTAATTAGAAACAGTTTTTGATATGTCAACAGCAATAATTTGATTGTTTTCATTGTTAAAAGCATCGGAAGGGCTGAAATTTCAAGTTATAAGAAAATTGTGTGTTGTGTGGGTAAAGAAAAAGTTTTCTATTCGCAAAAACATATTAGTTTTTGTTAAAAGGGTTAGAGTCATCTCTAAATGAAGAAATATTTCAACGAACTTAACGTTCAAAATATTCTACACATGTAATTAAGGCAAACGTATTTTAAATTTGATGTATAAATATAGTTTTTTTTTAAAGATTAAATTTTTTTTTTAAAATACTTCAACTCATGTTTGTGCAACTATTGATATAGCAGATACATATTTCTCTTAGAGGCTTAGCTACTAAATTTCAAGAAAGGATTATTGTGATTTTTACATGTTATTATAATAAAAAACTATTAAAGATTGAAATAGTATAACTTATTTAATTTAATTCATAGAAAATGTTATTGAATTTGAAATGATTCTAAACGTAATTTCAAAATTATGCATGAAATATTTTCTGAATTTTCTTTTCCTTTCACTAGATTACCCGGGGAAATTTTTACTGCTTTTTTAAATTTTCAATTAAAAAAAATTAATATATAAAAACACAATTATTGGGAATTTTGTAGAATATTTTTTCCCAAGGAAGTAAAACTTTTTATTTTTTAATATTACTAATCTTTTTATAAGACTGAAAATAAAAAAAAATTAAAAAATTAGTTTTAAACAAATTTCTTTTCAAAATCACTTTAAAAACCGTAATTTTGACTACTTTTGGGAAATATAGGCATTTATTAAGTTTCAGTCTTTCTAGTGTTAATACTGTGTACTATATTCTAAAGTTAAAATAATCATAGTTCTCACTCTTGATGTATCTTTTAAGAATGTATAAAATAAATAACTTATCAAATAATGAGATGAATATTTTTTCCTTTTTTTTTAAATTTTTAAAAAAATGAGTTTTTTTTTAAAACGTAAAAAAAAATTATTTTTTAATCAGTTTATTTCATTTGGGTTAAATAATTTTTTTTTTATTAATCTTGAAGTTTTATTTTAAATTTCTTTTAAATTAGTATTAAGAATATTTCAACAAACGTAATGTACTCACAAAGAACACGATTTTTTTAAAATAATTTTTATATCAGATTAAATGTACAGCTTAAAAGCCTTGTTGAAAGGTATCTGAACCTAAATTGTGTGTGTACTTTCTGCACTTTTTCCTCTTCTCGCACTTCAAATTCTCTCCTAGTAAAAGCATTAAATAAATTAAACACCTTAAAAAGGTAAAATTTAAAATTTCCAGAGTATCAGACGGATTTAATACTTTTAGAAAATATTTTCTCTCCATTTACGATTATTCTTGGTGAATTCATTATATTTTTGCAAGTCTGCATGTCACTTTGCAACACTTCATTTATTTGAAAGAAGTCCTCTGTCATTCTGAGAGGAAAATTGGAATAATTTTCATTTCTGAAGTGATTATAACATTCGATTGGGGTTTACTTATAAAATTTCGAAATTACCAGAAAATTATTACTATTTAGACAATTCATGTAAATGTCAATTATGTGGATAAAATACATTAAGTTCTTTTCATTGAATCATTCAAAGTTAAAGTTTAACTGAGGTAAAAGGTAGAAATGTTACAAAAAAATAGAAATTTTATTTTTCTTAATAAAAATGGATTCTGAATAACAGTTTCAACGTGACTGATTCATAAAAATGGATGAAGCTCAATTAGTAAAATTTTTCTAAGAATCGTCTGGCCTATAGAAAATTATCAGATTTTAATTTTATGGCATTATAAATATTAAGAAAGTTATTAAAACTGATTATGAATCTTAAGGAATCGAACTGTGAGTTTCCCGTGTTGCATAGATTTAGTCATTGTTCCAAAACATATATTATCTATCAGCATTTTCAAATTTCGCTACTTTCATTCGTTTCTCTAATTGGCAAAATACAATTTACGATAAATAATATGGATATGCATACTCGTCTTTTTATTAAAATATTCCTATAAATTAATTTTTATTAAGAAACTCTTAATTTGGAAAAAAAAGTATGTAATGAACCATATGCTTACCTCTGTGCTAAGTCAGGAGATAAATTCTCTTGCGTGGTTCTCGATTCGGAATTTAGGGGTTTACTCTTCATCACACCCGGAATTCTCCATTATTTATTCCACTGCTTCCCACGATGTCCATTGAAGTCACGTGATACACCACGCTGCGATGTCATTGGTTGACTCTATGGGTGAAAAACTTTTCTTAGTCGTTCGGTCAGATCCGTTGGAAAGTGAATTAATTCCACATCAATTAACGCAGTGGTTATGCTAAGACCTTCAAGGATTCTAATGCGGATAATTTAGTAGTTTCACGGATTAAATGGACTTTTTTTAAAGAGCATTAGATCCTGGTTTACTGTACAACTGATCCTTAGTTTAACTGAAAAAGTTTGAATGAGCCATTTTCTTCTGCTTCTAGGATATTAGTTCTTAGCTGCTGGACTTTTTTTCCAGCCACACTGCATTGGAATTATTCTCCTTCAAATTCAATTTAGAACCAAGCTGAGATTCTAAATGTCTTAAATTTGTCTAGAGATAGTTGTTTTTTCAGTAGCTATCAGAGGTGTTGTTATTTTTTCCTTTCTGATACCACTCGAGACAGTGTAAAAAATATGCATTTAAAAGCTGTATGTTTTTTTCCCTTAACAAAGTTTGGATGAAAAGATAATTTTGATTCGGCTTAAAATGTATAACATAAATTATAGTATATTTAAACTGTTCAAGGTGATTGGAAGTCATTAAACATCGTTTTTTACACAGTGGTAATTTCAGAAAATATTTTAGCAAAGAATTCGTTACAAAAGGTTTGGAACAGGTTTTTTTTCTCTATATTTGAAATTGAAATGAATGTTATGAAATGATTTCTGTTCAAGAACATATCTTAAGGCAGTTAAATTAACTACTGGTGATTTAAAATTGTTAAAGATTTTTGCCAAGATTACTGAAATCATCTGTTAGATGTATTTCTTTATAATAAAAGGCCAACAAAAAAACTTAATTTTATCAGAACAATAAAAGTTTTTAAATATTTCTCATTGGAAATTGAAAAAAAAAAATTCAGAAAAGGAAAAATGAATCAATTATATACAATTGAAAAATATTTATTTTTCTTAATTGAGAAAAATTCTACATTTTTTTTTAAATTGAGAAATTGAAAAAGTATTCTATATTATATTTACAATAAAAACACATCTAAGCATTCCCAGTCATTCTTTTCATTGTTTTAAACAATAAAATTCAACTGACTATTAGCCGCACTAACATATAAAGCCTTCGAGTGAAGTGGGATTTGAAATACTTTTCCTTTTTATTAATTATTAACTTAATTAAAATAACATATTTGCACTTAGACTTTTGAATTGTCCTTTAAAATTCATAGACGTAAATTTTTTATTCATTTAAGAGGTCTAGGGGTGATAACCTTTCTCTAGAGGGCTGAAAATATAAACAATTTTTAAACAGGTATAATTCTTTTAAATTTGACTGAAATAATTGTTTTACGCTGTGCTATTTTCTAAAATAGTAGCATTAATTACTAGCTATATAAGTTGATATATAAAGTTAAATAAATCCTTATTACACTGTAGTAATATTACATTAGTAGAATAATAAATTATACTTTTTAAAAAATAAAAAAAAATTACATTTTCAAAATGTTTTTTAAAAATTTTAATATTTTTCAAGTATTTTGAAATACAAAAGATTTATTATTCTTAAATGATGTAAGGTTTAAAGAGTATGATACATTTTATAATTCTATAAAGTTTTATACATCAGAGGTTACTATTTTAGAAAATAGCGTGCGCAAAGCAAAAATTACTTAATATTTATTACAGAATTTTCATATGCTTATAATTGTTAAAATTATGATTCTATTTCAAACATTTTGCACTTTTTTGAAGCCAAAATCACTTGTAAATAATGTGTAAAATATTAGAATTATTTAATTTAAATTTAAAAGAATTATACCTGTTTGAAAATTGTTTAAATTTTCACCCCTCGAAACAAAATTAACACCCCTGAGACCCCAAACACGCACAAATATATATCACTTTAAAAAATAGCTCAGAAAACAATTAATAAGAGAAGTGTTGTAGGTGTAACAAATACTTTACCACATCTGTCATGCGGTGGTGGACTTAACGATATCATGATTTATTTTTCTACTAAAAAGAAAGCCAAATCAATAATCCTAAACAAATGCTATCTCTGCTTCATTATTGATTACCGATGTAGAGCTGCTATTTAAAGGCATTTGAAAGCCGGATAACACTGTAAATGATTTTGCACTAGAAGGATGCTTTTAATTTTTCTTAAACAAGCTGATATGATTATCGGAAAAGGATTGTATATTGAATATTTAACACCCACAACAGTGTTCTGATTACTCTTATGATCAGTTGGATATTTCATAGGGGTGTAATGAAAAATTGTGTTTCAGTATGAATGAATTTAAAAGAAGCTCGTTAGAAAATCGGACTTATTGAGAACATAGTGGTTGGTACATGAATTGATACACTAATGATTTGTATTACTGAATTATTTTCTTCAAAAATCTAGAAATATCAAAAACTTATTATAATTTTGAATAAAAATAGATAGGTAGATGTAACTGTATATAATTTTCTTATAAATTATTATTACAGAAAAAATTATAGACAGAAAATTAATTTTATTACAGAAAATAGAAATTGATCTAGAAAACATGAAATTACTATTTTGTTACGAAAAATAAAGTGTACCGAGATACAAACGTGTACAATTTTTTTTAATTATTATTATGGCTTGGTAGGGTACCCTTTGTTCACCTTGCGGCGCATCAACCCCTATACAAATTTTACAACTGTTCATACTCATTTCTTAAATTGAAAAACTGTAATTTACATGTATTATGTACCTTTTTTTCAATATGTCGTAGACTGGAAAAAAATAAATTTCAAGTTTTCATCTCCGCATTATAATCTGTACTTAAACATAGCACCTCTTCAAAAACAATGTTCCTAACCATCTTTTCTTCTAAATTGTACTGAGTTTTGCACATTCTATCGTGCTTCTTTTTCTTTTCTAACTGTTAAGGCCTTAGTTTTTCAATTTGCCGTCTGGTTCGAAGTTTTTCTAACTGTTCAGGGTTTAAATTTTCAACTAATCTCCCCTTTAAAAATTTTTGTCTTTCTCATACTTTCTTTATTTGCTCTTTTTTCACAAAATTCGCTCTTGGCGCTCCTCTTCAGTTTATTCAGCTTTTTACGAACCATTTTCACTAGCTATACCTTATGTATAAGTAAATTTATTACAGCATCACGAAAAACTTCATATATATGTATATATATATATAGTTCAGCAATGGATCTGCAGCATGAGGAGTGTAAAAATTCACAAATTGAGAGTCGGGCTCACTCTTGTGATAAACTCTAACATCAACCTTTCTGTCTATATAACAGTCTTTTGTCGAAATGAGAACAACTAATTTATTGAATGATGGTTTTAGGATGATATTATAGGATGATAGGATGATATTTATGGTTTGCATAAAAACATAGACTATATTCTTCTATTTTGAATTTAATATAAAGTTCTATATTTTTATGCATAGGAATTTTTATTCATAATTAGCTGTAAAATTTGCAATACACATCGTCCCGTTTAACTGTTTTTGTACGTTCACGCATAACTTCACCATCATCATAAATATAAATTTGTCTAAGCTGTGGTTATGTATAAATAAATTTATTACAGCATCACAAAAATATATATATATATATATATATATATATATATATATATATAGTATAATAAAATAAAAGTGCAAAAGTTCTAAAACCTACAAGCCAATACCTATATATATATATATATATATAAACGTAAATGTAATACTTTTTCCCTAATTTTATTTGATCAGTTTTTCGAACAATTAAACCCTCATTTGCTTTTATATATATAAATAAACAAAAGCAAATATATATATGTAACTTTACAACATGATCCAAATACTTTTTCTATACCTACTCTAGATGCCTTATAATTCCTTTTATTTGCTGAGAAATGTATTCAGCAGATTTTATTAAAATACAAATTAGATTTAAATTAAGAAAGGTGTCCCTCTCCTCTACGTAAACTTATTTGTGAGCAAAGAATTCGACCTTTGAATTATTAGCATATTGATAGCTTCATACAAAGAGCAGAAGAAAATGCTTCTATTATGCTTATTTCTTATCTCTGGAATACTTATTTCATGATTTGGAATTTCTTTCTATCCATAAATCACCATGGATCCTTTGAAAAAAGAAATCAATCATCTTAGATAAATTATAAGACAAATTTCGCTCACAATAGATTTTTGCAATGACTTTTGGTCTTTTATAAAGGTTATATTTAACAACTAATGTACATTTAAACGAGAAACAAGAATACTTAAGAAATTTCACGTAACATTTATGCTCGATAAAGAAGTTTATAACAAAAATTAGGGAATGTATGCGTCATTTTTCAATATCTCTTATAATGCACAAATTTGAAGTAAAGGCAAAAAAAATGCAACTTTAATCGTTTGATGTTTCTATTAAAATTTTTTAAAGAATCTATAAATTTGTTCCAATATTAATGTATAAGATATATTATAAGCACTTGAAAGTCTGTAAATATAACCAGTCGTTGGATGGATGACCAAAGGGCCTAGCCCCGCCGGGCTTTAACTTCTCATCATTGGATGTTTGAATGACTGTAGCATTCTAACTCTTGCCCTTTGTTAAAATGATTTACTCTAAAAATGAAATATACTTAAAGAAGATTATGAAAAATAAAAATTAAATAACATAAGAATGCTTTAAGGGCATGAAAGAATTAATCAAAATTGGTACAGAGTACTGAGAAAGTTAACTTATTTCAGATCTGGGGGTGGGTAAATTGAAATAAAATTAAGGAATAATTCGATCAAATAGATTAAATTGGTATAATTAGGTGATTTTTTATAAGTACTATTAATGGAAAAAGTAAGTGAATAGATGTTTCTTCTGCAGACAAATGGAAGCTGCTGTGATTTGGCTTTATGTTACGTCACATTATAGCTTTGGAAATCAGTTCCCTTGTTGAGTTTTAGTAATTATTTTTCTAGCTAAACCTGAAAAAAAAAAGAAAATTTGTAAAATATTAACTTTAGCATTTTTAAAAAATAATCATAGATTTCAGACCATAATACATACTAACTTTTACAGAACGTACGTTTGGGAGTATCTACAAAAAATTTCAACGTTATAATGATACTAACCTAAGCTAAAAATCACCAGGTTTGTACATAAAACTTAATTTTTTTTTAGTTTTAAATTGTTGAAGTTTAGCAAGTCTTAAAAAGTCTCCCAACAAGAATTCAAATACTATAACATAGTATTATAATATGTTTACTGTTAATGTAGTTGGACACATCATGGAAATATTCAGTTTTACCTGCAATACTTGTTGTCAGAATACTTGTAT
Organism: Trichonephila inaurata madagascariensis; assembly: GCA_019973955.1. Classification (NCBI taxonomy): domain Eukaryota; kingdom Metazoa; phylum Arthropoda; class Arachnida; order Araneae; family Nephilidae; genus Trichonephila; species Trichonephila inaurata. The sequence continues at coordinate 512,863 of BMAV01011023.1, forward strand.
TCGCGGAAGTCTTATTGCAGTATAAGCGAAGGGCTGGTTTCTCAATGTATGTTTCTCATTGCAACCTGAGAAAGCTTTGACCATGGCATTTTCTCAACAAGAAAAAATTAATGAAAAAGCGCCCGAGTTAAAGTAAAGTAATTTTTAAAAACAAAAATTGGGATGAAATCAATCTTAAGTAACTATGAGAACTCAAAACCTCAAAACAAGATCAAGCAGAAATGATTTTAGTAATGAAAATTGAACTTAATAGCCATTTCACACTAAAAGAGTTGATTGTGCTTGAAAATATTTGTAATTAATTCAATTTAAGAGTGAAAAAAAATGCTTTAAAATGAAACCAAAACGAAAAACTAAGTTTAGAAAACTACAAATATTTTAAAGACTAATTCCTTACCTGATCTGAAATTTGGTGGAAAGCTTTCCAATGATATGGGCCACAAGAAAAATGCCAAAAAATCTTTTCGGAATATTTGAAATTTGTAGAGCACTGTGTAGGCTTAGTTAAATCTTTAAGTTGAAATCTGTAAGCGGATGCTTCGTAATAAAAACGGAGTACTTTCTATTAAAATAATGCTTCTCTCTGTTTTTGAGTGCAAAATAAGTAGGTAAATTACTCATTCTCTATTGATAGTTTATTAATGACGTATTCAAAATTCGGGACAACACTTGATCAGGCATCACTGTCAAAATGTTCTCACCACGACATTAAGAAAAGCTTCTGCTGAATGATTTAACGTACATTATACAGCCCCTCTACGCTGCAGATCTTTAGTGTCACCAGTACTCAAGTGCTTGACTTCATGTAAGCAAAATCGACCTCGAGTTCGCAACCATGACAACTTGGAAAAAGGGACTACCATATGTTTCCGAAAGTATCTAACAGAATAAATTTGATTACATAGTATTTTACCAATAATATGTATAAACAAGTAATATAAAAAAATTCCTACTTAAGTCACACAACAAAGAAAAATTTTATTGTAGTTACTTTTTATTAAATAGTTACAATTAATATAATTATGTATATACATAGGACAGAATCACAATATTAAGTGACAAAATAGAAAGCGATTTTACTCTGCAATTTTCTATTTTCCTTTCTATACAGGGTGTTAAATTATTTTAGTTTGTTTGTTTGTGTTACTATTTATTCATTTATTAAATTTAATTATTCTAATAAAATAGTATAGTAAAAATAAGAAACAACATTTTCAAAAACTAGGCCAACCCAGGTGAGATTCGAATCCACGACCTTTGGATTAGAAGTCCAAAGCGCTATCTATTACGCTACAGGGACACAACGAACGATTTTCCTTTCTATATATGCTGTTACACTATTAATTTTTTTTTTATTATTTATTGATTTTTTAATTTAATTAATGAATTAATATTTGAATATTTGAAAACTGTATTAACAACAAGTGTCATCCACTACTAGTTTTAAAAAATGTATTTGAACTTGAATGGATGAATAGAAAGTATTTTATTAACGATTAAAAGTTTGAACAAGATATATATATTGTATATATATAGGGAGAGAGAGTGAACTAATAGTAGGAATTGAAAAATAAGAACAAAAAAAATGGGTAGAGCTGAGGTATTTGAAAAACACACACACATTATAAAAGTAGAATTAAATGTTTACGTAATTTATATATATATATATATAATTAATTAAAGTAGTGTTAAACAGTAACTTTTTCAACTTAATATTTATTCTAATATTTTACGTTAATACATTATGGTACTAAGTACATTCAAAGTGTGCAGTAATTTACAGTTAAAAGTGTATCATACAAATTATTTTAATGTTATTATTTAATTTAATGAAGAGCTAGCAACCAAGGCTACAAAATTTTAGTTTTTATGTTATTTACATTAAAATAAGTTGTTGACCCTTCATCTACTGTCCTAAGAAAGATAATCATTCCCTTATAAAATAATGTGATAATTAAATAGATTTTAGTAAAATGTTTCATTTTTAAAATTATTTACTATATATATATATATAACATACATGATGATAATACATAATTAATATATATTTACAATATATTAATCTTTAAAACACAGTTTCATAATACATATAATTTTAAATACCATTTTTATTTTGAAAAATTTTGTGTTAAAGATATTTCGAAGAATTCCTGTGATATTGTGTGATAAGATTATACGAACTCATTTCTTTGGAATGAATTAATAAAACGTAAAAATACGAAGTTTATTTTTACGAGTAATTATTTTTTTTTTTGTTTGATGAACAAATTTTTTTATATGTAAGGAATATGGTGATAATGCAATCGCATGCACAGCGTCTTGGATATCAAGATTAATTGAATGATTATTTATTTAAGTCTCATTTAGAAGCCAAATGAGTGCTATTGGAAACATACCTCGCAATTTCGAACCATGGTCAGGTTAGAAGGACGACATTTGTCCTTCTTTTCTCAAAATTTCCACATTACGCCATTGTAAAAACTTTGAGCATCGACAGATTTAAAGAGTATTAGCCCTTTCCCTCTCTGGATCTTTAGATATCATTTGATTTATCTAAAATTCAAACAACTCTGATGTTCAACGTTTGCTTTAGACTATTTTTGTACAACAACGTCGTATTAATGTAACTATAACTGAATAATGCCGCATTAAGTAAACTTCAAAAGATATTAATATTATTTCCACGAAGGTTAGGGACTGGACTTGTACGCCGAAGTTTGTGAGTTGGACCCCAACCAAAGTCAGTGGATTTTCATGATTCAAAAATTCAACAGAGTCCTTGTTGTATGATTATGCGGCATGTTAAAGATCCCTAGAGTGCCTGTTCGGCTTAGGTACTCTTTGCAAAATTAAATTTCTTGTTTATTTTCGCATCGTCAGAGCTTAGGTGCCTCCTTTCTGGGAAGGAAACTAGGTGTCAAAATTACATTGTGGCAATTGGTATCCACCTATATGATACCACTCTAAAAAGTGATGCCAGCTTTCGGGGAATGTACTAGGTCTACAATGGTGATTACTAATCTGCTTCCCCATTTAAAAGAAACATAATTTGTAAGAATATTACAAATATATAAAAATCATAATTTTCAGTTCTTGTATGAAATACGTTTTTGCCTGTAGTGATTTTGACCGAGAAGTTAAGAAAATGTCTTACCAGAGCTTATATTTTAGATGGATACAATATATTTATTGTATATTGAGGTATCTAAATAAAGCTTAACGGATGTATATATATATTATCTATATGGTATACTTATATGAGTTTTACCAAAATTATTTTAATTATATGCAGACGTAAGATTATTTTACTGATAAAAAAATACAGAAAAATATTCCATTGACGAAAATGTAATTAATTTTTATAAAAAAAAAATCTAAATTCATTTAAAAGTCTTCAAATTTTAACTTCTTAATGTAGATGACTATAATTGCGAAACTGCATTTGAAAGTGAAGAATATGTCACATTATTTAATTCGATGTCTCAATTAACACAATTTCAATAGTTGTCTTTCTTCACTGCTTCATTTTATTTCCATAAATCAAAGATAATGGTTGTTTTCCAAATATTGTGAAATATATTTTACATTCAATAATCTTTAGAACATTTAGTAAAGGAAGATCACTTTGTTCAAACATCAAATTATAAAAAGTATCAAGTTTTAAAATTTATTAAAATAAATTGCTCAGTTGGAAATTTTAAAAATGCTTGAAAAAAAATGGTTCATAATAAACAAATTTAAAAAAAAATTCTCATAAGATCTCTGTTAAAGGTTTATTAAAATAAGAGACATTTACAGAAAGTAGTTAACCGTGTTTAAAAAGATCCGTGCAATGATAACAATTGAATTTGAGATTGTTCCAGAGAGAGATGTATCTGTAAAAACGCTCAGATACAATTCAGTCCTCTATATTGCATTAATTCTAGAAGGTTTCATCCAAGATTCTTTACAGGAAGATATAACAATACTTCTGTTTTTTTCATTACAATGATACTTATGCATACTTTTTCAATTCCTACTATTATAGTTCCTTTTCTCTCTATATATATATCCTGTTCAAATTTTCAATCGTTAATAAAATACTTTCTATTTATATCAATCCAGTTCAAATACATTTTTTTAAAACTTGTAGTGGATGACACTTGATGTAAGTACAGTTTTTTCAAACATTATTTCATTAATTAAATTAAAAAAAAAGAATAAATGGTAGCAAACAAAAATAATAGCCCAACAGCATATATAGAAAGGAAAATCGTTCTTTGTGTCCCTGTAGCGCAATGGATAACGCATTTGGACTTATAAATCAAGGTCGTGGGTTCAAATTCCACCCGGGGATGGCCTAATTTCTGTGAATGATTTCTTTTTTACTATTATACTTTATTAGAATAATTACATTTAACTAATAAATAAATAGTAACAAACATAAAAAAAAAAATGGTCCAACACCCTATACCGAAAGGAAAAATGGAAAATTGGAAGGAAAATCGCGCTTTCTATTTTGTCACTTAGTTTTGTGATTCTGTCATATGTGTACACGCATTTATATTAAATGTAACTATTTAATAAAAAGTAACTAAATTAAAATTTTTCTTTGTTGATCAAAGTAGAAATTGACATAAAATTCTTTTTATGTTACTTGTTGTTCATCTAAATGGTATAAAACCATAATTTTTCCCACATAGAATCTTAAAGTGGTGTTTTTAAAAAGTAATCATTAATATCTATAGGAAAAAGTATACATCTTTATATTTTATGTATTAATCCTTTAAAGGGTTTTTAATTAGTGTCGCAATGAGAAGCAATACCGGGGCTATTGTTGACGGACTTTCTAACTTAGAACCACAGTTTGTTGACGTAGGATGACACCTGTGAGCAGGGACCCTCCTTTCCAAACATCCACACCACGACAATGGGAGCATTTCGAACGTTGGCATGCTTAACGTGCTACAAATCGAATTCGTGACTCGATAACAGCAGCTATAAGTTGGTAACCATAATTACTCTGCAAGCGCAGCCACTATGTAGTAATATCATGAAATAAACATATTTACAGTGACGAATTTTGATTAGGAATTTACATCATTTTGCACAATTTCTTTGAGATTGATTAACAGAAAGCCAATAAAAAATTATAATAAAGAATTAAAACGAATTTTTGTTAATTAAAATCTAATTTTAAAGCTTTATTAGAGCATAATGTCAAATAAAAAAATAGAAGAAAATAAAGAGTGTGGAATCATATCTAGGTTTCTTATCTCACACTCACACCAAATTGATTTTCCTTCAAAAACTAATTTTATTTAATTTAGTGTGATTAATGTTTTAATTTTTGTTTATTTAATAACACCTGTATGATATATAATTTACAAAACTGAGTGATAATGATGCTTTTGGATCAACGTAACGTTAAAACGTAGGTAAATTAATAAATGATAGTTATCAGAGATAAATACGAAATCATTTTTAAATCTTAAGCTCCTTTTAGACTCCTTAATACTTGCTGCTTCCTTCTCCATTATTTCGTATTAATATTAATTGAGAGTATATCGTACCAAATGGATAATTACCCCTGTACACATTGGTCACCGGTATATTCAAATTTCATTCCCATGAAGTGTTTGTAAGACATTCGAAATTGTAATTGCAATTTTCCTTTTAGATGTTATAATGACTTATAGAACACTCGGAATTAAACATGGCTATTGATTTGAATAGGTATAAGGTATGAACAACATTATAGGCATTAAGAAATCTATTTTTCAAATCTTTAATATCTTTATCTTATTTATATAATGAAAAATTATCTTTAAAATCTTTAATATTTTATCTTATCTATATAATGAAAATTATCTTTAAAATCTTTAATATTTTATCTTATCTACATTATGAAAATTATCTTTAAAATCTTTAATATATATTTTATCTTATCTACATTATGAAAATTATCTTTCAATCGGATTGAATCATTAATTATTACACTAATAAATTTTAAATGCTTATTAAACATGTGGTCACCTTAAATGAACTGACAGCATTTCCTTCATTTTCTCGATATTTTTATTTCGCTATGTTCAAGATTTTAATGGTACAATCTATTTTAAGATAAAGCAATTGTTCAAAAGTAAGTATTGCCCTTAAATTTCTATTAAAATTTAATTTGTAAAGATTATTAATCTAACTTTAAATGTTATTATCTATTTTATTTCTAATATGTTTGTAAATACATTTTTCATTAAAAATCAATTAGGTTATATCAATGAGCCTGTAAACCTATTGAATTTTAAGCAAAAAATCAGAAAAAAAAGTGACATTTTTGGATATTTTATGATTATTTAAAACAAAAACTTTAAAATGTTTTAAGAAATTGTTAGAGAAAGATATTTTTTCAGAATAGCTGAATATTTTTTATAATATAAAATATCTTGGGAAAAAACTCAAATAAATACGAATTTATGTATAAGAAAATGAATAATCACAAGTAAGCTTTAAAAACCAGTACTTATCGCTAACAATAAATAAATAAATATATATGATTTCTCATATTTTCAAAAACAAAATTATTTTAAAATTGTTTAAAAATTTGACATTTACATGAATTATATCAATAAATGATAACACCAGATATAATTTGATGAAATTATTTCGCATAAAATTTATAGCTTATTGCTATAATCAAAGAAATAAAGAATATTTTACAGACGATGATTATAAAGAAATATTGGTGTGATTACAGTTCATATTAAATTTTGATAAATGTATTACACATGAATAAGAGATTATTCCACGCGAATTTAAGTATTGTTTAATTTAGAAAATTTGATGAAATACCGCAGGATAAGCTCAAATTTCTTTAAGAGTTCCTTAAATTCTCAGACAAGTACATTATTTTGGCGCCCGAAACATAACATATCGTTTGTCTGCAATTTGTTTCAGATAAAATGATTTTCAAATCCATTTGTTGGTCTATCCGCCAGTTAAAAGACTCTTTAGGGAAAGGGTACGTTGCAGTGCAGAAGGCTTAAACCTTCAAATATTTTAAATGCAAACGAATTCCACTATTCGTTTTTCTTGCTCTAGTTATGATTATATTAGTTTCGATGAAGGCTTTTAGCGTAACAAGATTCGAAAGAACTTATAGAAGTGTGATTTAGTATTACAGAATTTCATATTTCAATCTCAAATATATCACATTTTCATATTAAAAGTTTCAAGTTATTTCATTTTTGTATAAATAAGGAAAAACGTATAGTGAAAACTGAGAGAGTTTTTTGAAGTAATTTTTGACTGAAAATTGTATTGTTTATAAAAGTTAATTTTTCGAATTGTAAAATTTTTGCCGAGAAAGGGCATTTTTTTTATTCTTTTGTGAAAGATTTATATGATTTTTAAAATTAGTAATTGTATTGCAAAGTATCATAATCATAATATTGATAAAAATATCTCTATGCTGGAGTGATTACTAGAATAAATTTTGCACAAACTTCTTTAGTAAATTGTACTTAATTTTGTAAAAATGTTTGCTGTAGAAGGGAGGATTATTTATTGATATTTTTGTATTAAAATGGAATGTTATATACATTATTTTATGCTTCAAAATTCAAAGAATTATATTGAAATATATGCTTATTTTTAAAGAATGTTAAATTGTTATTAATGACATTTTCGTTTTAAATGTTTTTCACAATTCCTACTATTAGTTCACTCTCTCCTAATATATATTTATTTATATCTATATATCTTGTTAAAATTTTCAATCGTAAATAAAATACTTTCTATTCATCCATTCAACTTCAAATACATTTTTTAAAACTTATTATAGATGACACTTGATGTTAATACAATTTTTTCAAATATTAATTCATTAATTAAATTTTAAAAAAATGAATGAATAGTAACAAACAAAAATAATATTCCAACAGCATATATAGAAAAGAAAATTGTTCATTGTGTTCCTGTAGCGCAATGGACTTATAATCCAAAGTTTGTGGGTCCGAATCCCACCTGGGATGGCCTGATTTCTGAGAATGTAATTTCTTTTTTACGATACTCTTTCATTAGAATAACTGAATTTAATTAATGAATAAATAGTAACAAACAAAAAATAGTCGAACACCATATATAGAAAGGAAAATGAAAAACTGTAACGAAACGCTTTCTATTTTGTCACTTAATATCGTGATTCTGTCATGTGTATATACATATTTATATTAATTGTAACTATTGAATGAAAAGTAACTAAAATAATTTTTGCTTTGTTGACCTAAGTAGGAAATGACTTAATTTTTTTTATATATTTTTGTTTGTCTTAAAAACAAATAGTCCATAGGAAAAGAAAATTAAAGAACTGTTATTGCCTTATTTTTATTTAAAGCTTTTAAAGTTGCTTTTTCGAAAATTTGAAAAACATCACGAAAATTTTCTGATAAATATGTCACTTATTTTCTGACTCGAATAAGTATGTTTTGTTGTGTACTAATATTTTGCAATGAAGAAACATTAACATTTTTATTCATTTTGCAATTATTATACAAATTCATACGAAAAGATTGACAAGTTTTGCACTAACAGATGGTATTAGGAAGTTATTTCTATTTTCTTCAAAGCATGGAAAATGTATTTTCTGTTCCACTTTCATGACAAAACAAGAAACAGATGTCTTTGTAAACAATAGAGTTCTAGAGTATATGAATTTTTCAAAACGATATATCAAGCTTCTCTTCATTTTGTTTCCAAATACATAAGGAATGCTGTTGAAAGTGTATTTGAATTTTATATTTGTGAAGATCTTTTTAAATACTTTCAAGCTCTTACATTTTAATTATTCCAAATAATTTGCCATTATTCATTTCATTGAATGTTATGAAGTACAGTCGTACCTCCATTTTGCGAACCTCTATGATGCGAATTTCTCTATTTTGCGAAATTTTCCCGGAACCAGGAACCTGGTTTATAGAAAGATGAATCTGAAACTAGTGAGTTTTGCACATAACAAACTTTTCTTCGGCATTTAGCGACTTCACTAAATAGAGGCCCGACTGTACTTTGATTTGTTTTTATTTTAAATGTTTAAATTGAAGTGTTGAATGTTAAATTAAATGTTTAAGTTGGTGACCATATACCAGCTTCTCAAAAAACATGTAGACATTGGCGTTTGAGCTCTACTGAAGCACATCAGATGCGTTTGTATAACTTGTAGTGTCCCATTATGTATTCATTAATGTTTTCTGAAATCTCATGGAAATTAATATGTGCCGATTCTTAATTTTTTAAATACAAAATATATTTAATTTATAATTGTTTCAGTATATTTTAGTATTTATGAATTATAATTAATGAATATCCTATAAAGCAATATTAAAAAAATGCAAAACAGAAGATGGCATACATTGAAATAGCTCACAGTGGTGGGAACATAACTCCCAACAAAAAATTGTCTTAAAATTTAAATAAATTTTAAGTAATAAGCTAAATTTTTAAAAAAATCAACCTAAATTTCAAAAATATTTTAGCATAGCAATGGTAGAAAGAAAACGACCCTTTAAAGGGTTAAAGGCTATTGTGACGAAGCCGGTCTCTTTCCCCTATTTGCTAACAGACCCCTTGCCTCTTGCCGACAGGCATTGCGAAAATTCCAGACATTTCCTAATTGCAGGGAAAGAATATCGTAACTGGGAGGTCAAAGTTTCGGACCCTTTTTCCCAGGCTGTCCGGACTGTCAAAAAGAGATGCCATAATATTGTGTTTTCATTTTCCCGCGATTCGGTGACGACGGCGCGTCTGAAAACTTACAATGTGCACCCAGCCATCGACGCCCATTGGGCGAGAGATCAGAAGACGAGACCGACTTGCGCGGCAGAAGAATAAGAGATCAAGGGAGCCGAGACCGACAGGGCGGCAAAAGAACAAGAGATGACAGAAGGATGATTAGGAGAGATAGAGAGGATATAAGGAGGGCGAGAGAGTCCGGACTAGAGACTGGATTTTGAAAGGAACCGTTTGGACGTCCCTTGAGCGATAGAAAAAAGCGATAACGAGCCCTCGAAGTACGGCGGTCTCCGAACTAGGAATATCCGGGAACGGTCTGAGTCCCAATCAACAAAAGAAAGCGATACTTGAACCACGAAGTAAGGCGGATTTTGTAACGGTAGAGAGTGCGAAAGAGCACGGCGAATTTGGAGCCAGGGAACTCACTCAGACTCGGTGTGGAATTACCGAGAGTGAACCCTTTTTACTCACGATTTGAATAGGACTTTTCTCTAGCGGGCGAAGTTACGCCATTATTTCATGTGAAAGAGACTCGAAATCTGTGGACCCTTTTGCTATTGAATTGTGAAAAATATTCTAATTTTATTTTTTTAATGATTTTCTTACTGAGAAATAAATAGTTTATCCAAGAGCTGTGTGAAATCATTACACTATTAACTTTCTTTGACATCCTTGAGTCAGGATTCCGAGGAAAATAGCTAAAGTATTCGAGTTCTGTATACTGACCAAACCACACCGTGCCACTTTTGGATTATGAACGCAATTTTAGTGAATATTTGAATCTTTTTTTCTATGTTTTCAGCTCTAACGGTTGTATATGATACTAAACAACACATAACTATAAATTTTACAAGGTAATGAGGACCCTACATTTATTTAAATTAAAAAACAGCTTAGCAAATAGTCTCACATTGTCATTAATGTTTTAATACGTGGTATTACAATAAAGACACAGGAAAATATGAATAAAAATTAGGAATAACATATTTAGATAACAGTATCAAGATAATTTCAAACTGTACAATAACGTGTCGTGCCTTAAATATGATAATGTGCTAGGAATCAAAAATAAGAAAAAGCCAAATTTCCCTATTATTAATTTCTATTTCCCCTAAACTGACATTTTTTTTTTGCATAGATTAAACTATGCTTTGTGTTATAACTCAAGTTTGTTGATCGATTTCGTTCCAATTGAATTTCAAACTAAGAGAGAGGAATCAGAAATACTTACCGAAACATCTAGAAAAAAAATCCCACCAGGATTGACGTCAGGTGCATAAATGATCGAAGTGTCTAATCAGTTATAGAGCTCCTGCGTTTCCCTTTGGTAAATGCCGCAACCCACATTGTTTAACCATTAATGCCATCTACGTGATTGCAGCATTGCTAATATCAGATCCCCTTCCACGATTCACTTTAATCAAAGAGTACTTGTGGAAAATATTAGGTGTTTGCTTAGTAATCTTAACACATATTACTCATTGAAACTAAGAGATTGTAGATTATAACATATACTTTAATATTAGGGTACAATAAATTAGTCTTCAATTATTTTTTTTAAGAAATAGAATTCAAACAAAAAATAAATATTATATAAGTAATGGGATATCAAAATATTATGTATATAATTTAATATATATAATTAATAAGATATTAAATTAATATATTGTAAATTATATAATTATGTATTTTACTATATGTTAGTTTAATATCTCTTACTAAGCGATACAAAATTTGCCATTAGAATAAATTTTATTTTAAGGTATTGCCGAAGAAATAGAGTTAATAAGTTGATTTATATATATATATATAAATAAAAGAAAAAATATATATTAGAAAACATCTTTATTTATTAGCTTACAATTTTTGAAATCACTAATAATATTTTAAACTCCGATTTTTTAAAAGTCCAGTATAGTTTGTGATTATGAAGAGCTGCTGACATAAATTAAAACTTTTCAATACCGCTATGTAATGCTAATTTAAATAAGATGGCAAAAATTTAGTCTTACAATTTTGTATTAATTAGAACTTTTTTTTTAGATTTGAATTTATTAAGTTCAAATTTGTTACAATTATTAACTCATGTATTCAAGTTTGATTATTTTAAATCGGAGAAAATACTCATGAACTTTATGAATAACACTTCCAAACTTTGACCCACTTACATGTGGCTTTTCAAAATTCTTTCAGTCTAAATTTCACACTGAACAACAATCTAATGTTTGATCAAACAACTTCAAAGAATATTCTGAAAGCTACAGAAATGTCACAACATCAAGTCGATTTCATTTCAATTGTCTAAATTGTCTGAAAGCATTTTCTCATAACTTTTTAAGACTTTTGGAACTCGAGATTTAATCCCAACTAATGATAAAGGACTTCTTGATGTTTTCAGACAGCCAATCACTACAAGGAATAAATCTATTCTTCTTGAAACAGAAGATGACCACGTGATCTGAAACGTCAGAATGGATGGGAATTTTTAAGTATATAATCGAAAGAAATTTCATTTTCAAAAGCAAGTGAGTATCTGAGAAGGAAGCACGAGTGACAAAGTAAGTTGAATTCTTCGCATTGCGGCTGTTTTTTTTTTATCTTTTTGCTTTATTTACCTGAGTTAATCACTTTTTTTATAAGTTATTGAGAATTTATCATTGAATTGATTGTTTATTACATTTCGATACCATGGTGATTAATCTCGAAATTTTTTACCATGGCCAAATGACTAGGCACGCCACTCTCAAAATTTCTTCACCATTTCAACGCGTGAGAACTTTAGAGCCTCGATAGATTTTACGTTCATCAGTTGCCTTACTCGTCGGATTCAAAAGTATGACTGTAAAGAAAGAAGAAAGAATACATACATGTGAAAGAGTACTGAGAAAGAGCCATTACAGTGAAAATTAAATTTCGAAATGAAAAAAAATATGCGTGTATGTATTTGAGATGCAGTTTATACTTCATATTACTTTAATGTGCTATTTTTAAAGCCTATGACCTCAAAATTACTATGATAATTTTGAATTTAGAGAGATAGGAAAATCTTGCTCTTATATGTACATGCATTCATTTAAATATAATTTAAAGTTTATAAGAATATTTATATATAATTTAGCATTGGGATAATTTCTAACTCTATTGCAAAAATAATCTATTGTAATGACAGATTTATATTTATCGTTGTTTTCAAAGAGAACATGAGAATAAACTAAAAATTAAGGTTATTATTTTTTTTTTGCAAGTGGTGATTTTTTACAAGTCGAAATATATATATATATATATATACTCAGAAGCGTATAACTTGCTTTAGATTTTTGAGAATATTTGTATGGTTTTAAGCAGTTCTTCTATTTCAAATTTATGATGCAATCTTATAAGTATGAGCGGTTTTCATTTGATCTTCAACTTTGAAAAATTGAAAGGAAATTCAAGAATGAAATGCTTGTATAAATTTGCAAGAATGTGAAACTGAGTTTGATATTTTAACAGAGAAAAGTAATCATTAAACTTGCAGAGTATTTTTCCTAAGTATTAAAATAAAATGAATGAAAGTTTTGCTATTATTTTTTCTAAAAGTAAAATTAATATTACATTTTCATACACTTCTGTTATACCAGGTGGATTACTAAACCTAATTTTTTAACATTAGTTAAAATTATTGTCTGTTTTTTAATTTTTAATTTTTTGATTATTATAATAGGTTTTTCCTTATTTGAAAGTTAAGATCATTTTCAAAATGCTTCCCCATTTTAAAAAAATGGTAGAATTCAACCAAAATAATTCAAAGAGCTACTTTAATACACTGCTGGCCACCGTAAATGTAACACCAAGAAAGACAAGAGATAGCACAACAAAATTTATTTTGTAGATAACATATTGACAAAGTATCAAAAGATTAAATTTATAGACTTCTGTGAAGTGTGGTTCCTGCCAAAATCAGCAGCCAGAGTAGCCGCCATTGTTGGACATCACCGCTGTCATACGCCTCGGCATTGATTCAAAGAGAATTTGGATGTGTTCTTGGGGTACAGCAGACCAAGCAGCTTCCACACATTGCCAAAGTTGATCTGGTGTGGCAGCTGGGGGTGTAATCTGGGTCAATCGTTGAGCAACCATGGACCACATGTTTTCTATCAGCGAAAGATCCGGAGAGCGAGCCGGCCAGAGAAACAATTCAATCTGGTGATTGACGAAGAACCCTTAGACAATGCGTGTCACGTGTGGTCACGCCTTATCCTCTTGAAATACGGCTGTGGACAAGCCCTGAAGGTAAGGAAGGACAACTATCTCCAACACCTCGGAGATGTAGCACTGGCTGTTTAAAATACCGGCAATGCGTACTAGAGGAGTGCGAGAGTGATATCCAATACAACCCCACACCATAATACCCGGTGCAGGACCAGTGTGGCGGTGCATAACGCAGCTGTTCAGCATCTTCTCTCCACGGTGTCTCCAGATTCGAATCCGACCATCGTAGTGTTGCAGACAGATGCGTGACTCGTCAGTAAAGACAACTTCGTTCCATTCTGCCGCCCACATCCTTCTTTCATCGCACCATTGGCGGCGGAGACGTCTGTGGTTCTGCGTCAAGGGTAGACCAAGCAATGGACGTCTTGCGGACAGACCACTCTGCTGTAAACGGCGTCGAATGGTACGCGCAGACACTGAATGATGCGTTACAAACTCAATGTGCTGTGCTATGGTTCGTGATGTGGCTGAGCGATCCGTCACTGCCATGCGCACAATTTGCCTGTCCTCACGTGAAGTGGTGCACTGAGGTAGATGCGATCAACTACGTCGGTCAGTCTTACTCTCCTGCATCCAACGGTCACATATACGCTTTACAGTTGTTTGGTTTCGTCCAACACGACTACCGATTTTCCTGAAAGATAATCCACAATCTCGGTAGGCCACTATCCTTACTTTGTCAAACTCGGATTCTTGATCAAAAGCTGACCGCTGTTTTCTACGAGACATAACTGATCGTTTTTTGAAAAAACCACAAGAAAAACACAATTGCCGAACTTGAAGTCGTCGAAATCTCCAAGCCTTAAATAGCGCTTTGAGGTGGCGCTACAGGCGATCGTGATATGTGTCTGCGCTGAAATTCTGATCATTTGCATATCTCACATCCGCTAATTCATGTTGTAAATTTCATGTTATTTGCATGCTTCCTTCAGGGTGTTGCATTTACTGTGGCCAGCTGTGTACAATACAAGATACTGCATAATTTTTTAATCTACAAAGAAGAAAATCATAGGACGAAGAGGAAAAAAAAATATTCGACTTCGATGTGTAAATGTTTTTATAGGGGTTATTATAAGTCATTATTTATTATATATACGTTTTATACTTTCAAATACCTCCATGATTTGGTTTTCGAAAGCTATACATACCTTTAAGATTTAGTTTATAAAGCAGTAATTTGGGAAACGTTTTTTTTTTTTTGCGTGTTTTGAATTACATTTTTCGGGGAAAAATTAAATTTACAATAAATTTTGCATTTTTTTATGAAGTCTTTTATTTTAGAAAATAAGTACTAATGATTAGGGAAATTTACATCGCAAATATAAGACAAGACATACTTTTTATCTGAACTTATATACGCGTGAACTAACTTCTAAAAACATGACTAATTTAAGTTTTTAGGAGATAAAATAACACAATGAAAGTTTCTTCTCTTTTAATATTACCCTTTTAAGTACTCAGATTCAAGTTTTCGAGAATATGTATATACTTAACCGTTTTAAAATGTAATCAGTAGATCTTATATCTAAAATGCATTCAAGACTAATTTTTTGCAATGTCAGTGCTTATATTTTTTTTGTGCTAGTGTACCCTTGAATACTTACAATCTGTTTGAATATAAGCATTTCAATTTCTGTGTATTATAATAATTGTAATCCTTTCTTCGAAAATATTGCTCTATCTCTTATTCATGTAGTATATTTACGCATTTATTCTTTGACATTCATATAACACACTTACTGAATATACACTTCAAGTATACAGTATAATAATACATTATATACATTTAATTACTTTTTGTATAATATTAAAAAAAATCATTAGTTTCATTAAAATTTCTAAAATTAGCCCTAGTTATACATAAAAACGTATGAAACACAGAATATTTTACAAGTATAAACTACATACGAACATTTCTCAAATTATTCAAAACTTTATATGTATAGGTCAGGATAAAAGTAATTTAATAACACTATTTTCATGCAATGTCATATGCAATTTTTTTTCCTGTAATGGGGCTGCTTATTGGTATTTCTACCTTTGCAGACATAGTACACTTCCTAGGAGCTGGTACCACTTTTTAGTGTGGCACCACACACATTTAGGGGATACTAATTACCGCAAGTAATTTTGACGCCCAGTTTCTTCCCCAGTGGTAGGCACCTGAGCTCTGACGATGCGAAATCTGTAAGAAGTTTAATTTTGCCGAGAGCATCCAAGTCAAATGGATAATCAAGGGATCTTTCTCATGCCGCGTATAATCATACCACAGGACCGCTGTTGATTTTCTGCATCAGGAAATTCCACCGACTTGGGCCAGGGTCGAACCCACAACCTTGGGTACAGAAGGCCAGCGACAAACCAATTACGCCACCCAGTTGGCCATAAGCAAAAATAGCACTATTTTACTGCATGCATTTGTTTTGGCAATAGTATCTAAATATTTAATTTTAAAAATGTTGCTGACTGAATCTTAAGATTAATAGTGCTTTTTAAATTCATTTTCAGAGTTAGTACAAACAGAAGAATGAACAGAAAATTAAAGAGTGACCAAAATTAAGCATTTATACTAAGAGAGAGGGTCTTTACTTTCTCTCTCTCTCTCTCAATCTCTCTCATATTTTAAAAACTTAAGTATTTTTATATAAAGTCAACAACATTGCACATTCTGTTATAACTTAAACGACTAACCTTTATTTTTTTTTCCATCAAAAAACAGGTTCTTACAATGTTTTTTTAACATGATGTACTATTAATACTTCAATATTTTTAGGAATTGGCCTGACACAAGAATGCAAAGAACAATCTTAGTTTTTCTTTCAATAAGCTTAGTTTCTGTCATCGCAGAAACACAAGAAGTAAGTTGAGTCATTTATTAAGTATGTTTTAATTAGTAAAATTAAAATTAATTTCCTTGTCTTTCATGCATATTTGTCTGCTTTTTTGCATTCATGCTATTTATAACTTGACTGCAAAATAAATGGACAACATTGGTAAACAGGGTATGAAGAGAAGGATTAGTTATACAATTTTCTTTTATCATGTTTTACATAAGTCGAGTCTTATTCTGACGCTTTTCCAAATTATGTTCAAAATTTTTATGGAAATTGTGTTTCTATTATTATGAAAATTATTATACAAAACCTGACATTTAAAGCAGCATTTAATAATCTAAATGTAAGTAATAATCTTGCTTAGAAGGGAGATAAAGTCTTGTAGCGTGTATGAGAGAATGATATATAATTATATTAACGTCTCTCTATAAAGCATATAAAGCAACACGAGGGCTATTGGCTACGGACCTCGAAATTTTGGACAATGGTCAAGTGACGGAAGTGACTCTTGAGTTGGTACCTTCCTCTCCAAAATACCACACCAAAGGAAAGACATTGAACCTCAACAGATTTAGAGTGCTTCAGCCCCTCTACACGGCGGGTCTTTAGGGGCACTAGGCACGAACTCATGACACGCCAGCCACGAACTTGTGACCATAACCACTAAGCTACCACGGCCCCACTGTAGTGTATATTTCTTTACACAGTAGTTTAATCAGAAATGAGGGGCTGCGGTAGCCCAGTGGTCAAGGTATCGGATCATGGCAAACATGTCATGAGTTCGAGCCCAGTACCGCTAAAGACCCTCCGTGTAGGGCAGCGATGCACGTTAAATCTGTCGAGAGCTGAAATGTCCTCCCGCTGGTGTGGTGTGGTAGTTAGAAGAGGGGATGCCAGCTCAGGTCTCTTCCACGTCACTTGACATTGGTTCAAAATTACGTGGTCCGTCGCCAAAAGCCCTCGTGTAGCTAAACAGTGCGACGTTAATATTCACTCACTCACTATTCAGAAATGAGTTTTAAATAAAAGTATGATTGTTTAATTTAGGTAAACAATTTAAATATTAAGCAAAATCTTTTAAAGTGCCAGTTAATATCCGCATTTCACCAAATAACGTTCATAAGAAATAGAAGGGATCGTTACAATATAAATGAAGGTATATATTTCAATGTTATAAATCAGGGGTGTCCAACACGCGGCCCGCCAGTAGGTAAGTTGGCCGACTCTTTTTAGAAAAATTTTAAACATCAGGTTTTTAAAGTTTTATTTTGAAATTTATTTCAGGAGAAATTTATATATATAAATATATAAATGTACAAAATGTATTTGCTTGTTACCTGCTCTTGTTTTAAAATAAATCCTTTTGATAATAGAAATGTCCTTTACAAGATTTATATTTTATCAAACAGTTGTGCATTTGATTTTACTATAATAAATTACTTTTAATTCCGAATTGCATTATACATATCCTTTACTGTGGATGGTACATGATTCTCTGTGTGTGCGACTTTCATTTCTACTCCTCCTTTTCTGTTTGGAGTGCTCCAAAAAAGCAAAAGGCAGTCAGAGATGTTTTTTAAAGTTTAAAAAAAATATTCAGGATGGTTAAGATAAAGGGCAATGTATACTTAATCGTTTGCGCGAATGACAGCACAAACAAATTTCAACAATGAGTAACGAAAGATCAATTCAAAAAGGAACACCTTAATTTTCAGGAAAATGCAAATGTAATATTTTGAACATTATTTGAACATTTCATTATTATATTATATAAACATTATAATATTATCTATGTCTTTATATGTGAAAAATAATGAAAACAATAATAATAATTCATTCTGTATTAAGGTATCCGACTACGTTCGGAACCCCATGACTTTGCAAAAGCGCATAAATGGATAATTTTCATGATATTTAGTGTCACTTAGATTAGAATGCATGTATAAAATTGTTTTAAGGACATTTTGACAAAAAAAATTATTTAAATACAATATTTTGGCAAAAAATTAACTTAGAATAATATTTTTTTCAAAATGTTCTCCTTTTGTGAAAAATGCTTCGATTATAATAATATTTTGCCTGTATATAGCTCAGAATTTTTGAAACATATAACTTAGAAGTGGGTTTATCCATATTTTACGACAACAGAGGGGAGCAATTTTAAGAAAAAAAATGCCGATAAATATTTCAATTGGTGGTAACTCTGAAAATAATGTGAATTTTTCAAAATTTCTAGTTGAGCCTTTGTAGAGAGGTCTGAGCTATATACAAGCAAAATATTATTATAATAGAAGTATTTTTCACAAAAGAAGAGCATTTTGAAAAAAGATTATTATAAGTTCATTTTTTGCCAAAATATTGTATTTAAATAATTTTTTTTGTCAAAGTGGCCTTAAAACAATTTTATACGTGTATTCAAATCTAAGTGACACTAAATATAGTGAAAATTATGCATTTATGCGCTTTTTTAAAATCACGGTTCCGAACGTAGTCGGATACCTTAAATTTTCATTCGAATAAATGTTTTTTTTCCTTAATCTGATATAAAGGTACATAATTTTATGTGCGGCCCGTGAGATTATAATTTTTTTCCGAAGTGGCCCAGAAGGTCATTTGGATTGGACACCCCTGTTATAAATAATTGTCTTTTGCAAATAAAAGCAGAGTGAGAGAAAATTTTATATTAGCGTCGTCCAGTAAAACAACATGAGGGCTATTAACGGTCGACCTCCTAAATTTGAACCTTAGGCAAGTGACGAAAACAACACCTCAGCTGTAACCCCTTCTCCTAACTACCACACCGCTCCAACGAAAGGACATTGAGTCTTGGCTGATTTAATGTGTATCGGCTACCTCTACACGGCGAGTCTTTAGTAATACCAGGACTCGAAACCATGACACTCCAGCGACGTATTCATGACCATAAGTAGAGAGTGAGATACCAGATTAGAAGATGAGCTTTGAAAATAAATTTGAACACAAAGTGATGTCAATTAAAGCCAGTTAAAATTATTTTAACTTCCCAGTCAACATGCTTAGTGAAAATTGTCCTTAGTTATTAAAAAAAACTTACAGAGGTATTAAATTTTTAATATTTTATTTGAGCAACACTTGTATGAATCAAAGCATTTTAATATGCTCTAAGCAATTAATAGAAGTTGAATAGTTTTAAAAGAAATAAAACAGTAAACTGTGATTAAAACTCTTAAAAAAATTAAGACTCTGAGGTATACAATCGTTTGTAGAAATAAACAATTCTACAATAAAACATGGTTTATGTTTTTTTTCTTCATTGTTCTTTATTCTAGTTTTCTTGATTTAGGCTGCACTGTATTTTTTCTAAAAAATGGAAGCAGTTATTTTAAAATTAAATTTTATTGTACTCAGATTACATTAGACTAATTCTGAAAAATGTTGGTTTGGCAAACTCTTAGAAAAAATTTAAATTTTGGTTCTTTTTAACCTTATAGAGCCCTAGATTTTCAAAATTTTTTTTTTTAGTTATTTCAAGTGATTTGTATTTCTTGGATTATTTGGAGTAATAGTCAGTTTTGAATTATTAGTCTTTTGTATCAGTGTTTGTTAGATAATAACAATAAAAGTTAAAAAAATAAAAATACCAAAAAAACATGGAGTTAAAGCAAACAGAAATGGATTTAGCAGTGAAAGTTGGAGTTAATAATGATTTCTTCTTGATTTACTTAAAAAAATAATTTTGATTCATTAATTTTAAGAATAAAATATGCTTCAAAATGCAAACGAAACTAATAATTCCTTCTCATTGATCAGAATTTGCGACCAACAACACTTATAAAACTAATAATATGTTTAAAATTTAATGCAGTGCTCCTCAAACTTTCAGTATTTGCAACTTAATTTTCAATCCTAATTTTCCTCGTGCCCCTCTCTTACAATAGCTATGTATTGATTTCATTAATAATGTGCTTGACGCTAAAGCTACAATACACGACCTAAATTATAAACCATACAAATGATCAAGATAAGTATTAAATTTTGTATATGTTACTTTTAGGTAAAATTTTTTAAGTAAGTTACTTTTTTAATTAGGATAAGTATTATATTTAATTCTAATTTTTAAAGTGGAACACATTTAAAAAATATTTTTAATTAAATTAAATATTTGTTTCCTGAATCATGCATATTCCATCCATCCCAATCCATCCAGAGTTTCTGCTTTGAAGGAAAAATATAGTTCTCAGTTAAATATAAGAAAAAGATGTTCAGTGTGTGTGTCAATTTTTATAATTAAATCTTCCTTTTAAAAGCCCACGGGAGTCACTAGTAATTATTAAACTTGATCTTAATGTAGTATTGATAAAGTATTGTACATTCTGCATCACAAATACATTTATATAAGTATATTGTATCAGTGTAAATGTGTATTTTATTTTTATTATGTCAGAATGTGTATTTTGTTTTGCTTTCTTTTAGTAAATTAATAATTTTTAATTCATCTCTCTTATTTTCGACTTTTCGATATTCTCGCACCCTCCCCCCCACATAGTGTTATGCTTCCCTTGTGAAGTGAGCCCCACAGTTTGAGAACCAATGATTTAATGTGTATTGGATATAAAATTTAATGACAAACTTCCAAAATGTACTCACAAAAAAAAAATGAAAGCAAATGGTAATTTGTCATTTTTAGGATACTGTGTTGCCTAAACGACTAAAAGGTTTTATAAAATATTGTATGATAGTCTAAAGCAGGGGTACTCAACTTTTTATCCGCCGGGCTGCATATATATGACAACTATTTCACGCGGGCAAATTTTAATGGATGCTTTTGTAACCTCTGTATTTTCTGACTCTAAATTTGTTGCTGTTGAAAAGATTTTCTGAAGGAAACTAATTTATCTCGTCTTGAAAGAGGTCCTCAGGAAAAAGAACAATTGAACGATTTATGCTCAGCTGCATATAGTGATGAGCATAATTGTATTTTTTAAGTATAACATTTTCACGAAAAATCCAACAAGTTATTGATCCGTGTTTGTTTTTCTCTACGAAATAGTCAAGATCCCAATCGTTTTGAAATAACATATTCTTTAGATTTTTTACTTGGAAGACATAAGGGTTAATTAAAAATTAGTTTCAACCATAAAATGGCCACTACTCCACTACATTTGTTATCACTAACATTTACAATTACAAAAAGAACAAACAGTTATGTCGCAATTTGTACCAGAACGACATCTATAGATAAATTGATAAACTTGATTGCTTGATTGAGTGAATTTCGTGCTAAATTTTGTATGCATTATTCTTAAATAATTGAATTTGTTAGTGAAACAGGTCATGACCGGGCCACTAAGAAAGGTCCGGGGGCCACAGAGTATCGCTGGTCTAAAGTAATCAAAAATTTTCAAGATGTTCTATATTTTTTGAGAAAATTTTCATTTTTGTTTGTTTCAGAGTTTAAAGTTTACGAAAATAATCTAGATGCTGAGAAAGAGTATTTTTCAATGCGTTTACTGGATGGGAAAAAAGATCTGTTGACGAAAAAGTTCTGTAGATACAAAAAGTCCGGAAAAAAATTAAAAGGGGCATTCTTTCTTCCAAGTATATTGAAAAGTTAATCGCCCCTTTCTTTAAAGATGAAGAATAATTTGGTCTTCTTTGGGGGGGTCCAAAAAAAAAACATCTTAAATTTTAATTTCCCTTGCTTTTCCCCAAAAGTATAAAAAGTTTAACTAAATATTTTTCCATGTTTTGAAAAATAGTATGATTTTGAGGGAAAAAAGAAGGATTTATTTTTTTTGTAGAAGAAAAATTTAAAGTTATAACCCCCAAATATTGAAATTGCTTTTAATGTTTTTTAATTTTTTGTTTTTTTTAAAAATTTTAATTTTTAATAAAATACACTCTGGCCCCCGTAAATGCAACACCAAGAAAAACAAAGAAAAAGCACAAAAAATTATTTTGTAGATACATGTTGACCAAGTATCAAATGATTAAATTTATAGACTTCTGTGAAGTGTGGTTCCTTAGAATCAGGGGAGAGTAGCCATTGTTGAATCCCCTGCCCACGCCTCGGGATTGATTCTAAAGACTTTGGATGTGTTCTTGGGGTACAGCAGACCAGCAGCTTCACCATTGCCAAAGTTGGCGGCTGGGGGTGTAATCTGGTCAATCGTTGAGCAACCATGGAACATTTTCTATCGGCGAAAGATCCGGAGAGCGGCCAGAGAAGCAATTCAATCTGGTGATTGACAAAAAACCTTTGGACAATGCGTGCCACGTGTGGTCGCGCATTATCTATTGAAATATGGCTGTGGCCAAGCCCTGAAGGAAAGGGAAAGGACAACTGGCCCCAAACCCTCGGAGATGTTTGCGCTGGTTGTTTAAAGTACCGGCAATGCGTGTAGAGAGGAGTGTGAGAGTGATATCCCAATACCGACCCATACCATATACCCAGTGCAGGACCAGTGTGGCGGCGCATACGGGAGCTGTTCCATCCTCTCTCCACGGTGTCTCCAAACTCAAATCCAAACCCTCGTGGTGTTGCAGACCGATGCGTGACTCGTCAGTAAAGACAACTTCATTCCATTCTGCCACCCACATCCTTCTTTCATCGCATTTGGCGGCGGTGATGTCGGTGGTTCTGCGTCAAGGGTAGACCATGCAATGGGTGTCTTGGGACAGACCACTCTGCTGTAAACGGCGTCGAATGGTACGCGCAGACGCACTGAATGATGCGTTACAGATCAATGTGCTTTGCTGTGGTTCGTGATGTGATTGAGTGATCCTCACTTCCATGCCGCACAGTTTGCCTGTTCCGTAGTAGTGCACTGAGGTGGATGCGATCAACTACGTTGGTCCGTCGTACCCCCCCTGCATCCAACGGTCACATATCCGCATTACAGTGTTTTGGTTTCGTCCAACACGGCTACCAATTTTCCTGAAAGATAATCCATGATTTCGGTAGGCCACTATCCTTCCTCTGTCGAACTCGGATACTTGATCAAAAGTTAATCGCTGTTTTTTACGAGACATAACTGATCGCTTTTTGAAAAAACCACAAGAAAAACACAATTGCTGAAATTGAAATCGTCGAAATATCCAAGCCTTAAATAGCGCTTTGAGGTGGCGCCACAGGTTCACGTGATGTATGTCTGCACTGAAATTCTAATCATTTACATATCTCACCTCCGCTAATGTATGTTATAAATTTCATGTTATTTGCATGCTTCCTTCAGGGTGTTGCATTTACGGTGGCCAGCAGAGTGTACTTTCAACACTCCTATTTAAAGGATTGAAAATTTTGACTTTGTTTTTAAATTATGGAAATGATCCTGATTATAGGTTGATACTGCATTTCATGAATTTTCAAAATTAAAGCTCATAGAACATTCAATTAAGGTATCCAACTACCCTAAAATCAATTTTTTTCCTAAAATTTGAAATTTTTTTATAATTTTATTTTATAGGCAATCTTATTAGCTTTATAAAAATACCAAGTGTTTTATTTTCCATTTACTAGAACAAAAACTACGAATGTTTTCGTAAAAGCAGATGCCATAACTTTACATCATATGCCAAACATTAAAATGCGTTTCACTCGAAATGTGTTTTTTTTTTTTCTCGAAAAGCTCAAAGGGGACAGCGATTGCTCAAAAAGTTTTTAAAATAATTGGCTGAAGTGTTTTGTGTATGTTCTGAATAACATTAGAAGTGTTTTAACCTTCAGATATAACAGATCACTGTTTCATTTCAAAATTTACAGTCCTTTATGTGAATATAATCACTGTTTTTTTAAGCAATTTCATATAGTCACTAAGATAGAGTGCTCTAGTTTTTGTAAAAATTAAAACATCTATTATCCCAATGTTGATTTCAAACATGAATAACAAAGTAGCACATTAAAATTTAAAAATTGAGAATTTGTTCTAAAAATTTTTGTGCAGAGCCGGCCCCATTTATGAAATTTTTTGTAAATTTTCACCAGTTTTTTCCCATCGTTTTTTTCTTTTCTCAATTTTAGGATTTTTTCCTTAAAATATATTAAATAAATCTAAATATCGCAAAAAAAATCCCCATATCTCCATTTTTAAAAAAAAAAGTTCTCACAAGTAGTCGAATACCTTAAAGAAACGGCCAGATCTCTTAAATTTGTGGAGTAGTTTCAGACTAATTATTGTTCCATCATTAGAGCATAATTTAATATACGTATTTATCTTTTAATTAAAAAATAATAACTTCCGCCTTAGGACATTGATAGATATTTTAGCTAATTTTGATTAGCTTGTTTCTCGATTACTTACTTATTATATTTAACTGTCATTTCTCGAAGAATCTGTAAATTGTATTGAGCTTGGAAAAATTATGGTAGAAAAAATATTGTCAAAGCTCAAACGAAATTGCGTATTTTAAAAAGAGAGAGAGAAATAGGGCAAAAATCTACATATGTCATATTAAGTAATTTGAAATTTACTATTTTTTGTATTGTGTCATTCACTAAAGTCATATAAATGTACATAAATAGAAATATTCCTCTTTTTTTAATTAGTATTCACTAAAAACGCAAACACCCTTAATACAGGAATTCTCTCTATTGAAAATATAGAAACATTTTGCATCATAAGAAGTTACAGAATTTCCTTTTTTAGAAGTATTAGCAATAAATAAATTATATATAACTATTTCTATCTATTTTTCTATTTAAACCATTATCATTATTTTTTTTATTTTAATTTTCAGGGAGATGAGGAATTAGAAAATATACTTTCATATCTTTCTAAATATTATGAAGAAATACAAGCGTAAAGACGAGGAATTTAGATTTGTAAGTATTTTATATTTCGTAAAATTAAACTTAATATACAAATATCAGTAGCCTTTTCACAAAATGTCGCAATTTTACCTTTATTGTGGAAAATAATCACTTATTTTTCGTCGTACCATTGTACATCTTTTTTTCGGTGCATGGTCTCTGAAAAACTGGTCCGGATATTTGACGCTCCGGATAATAAACGTTCGGATAAACGACGTTCTACTGTAATATAAAAGAAAAAATCAATCCCTACTTAGGTCAACAAAAACAAATTATTTTAGTTATTTTTTATTAAATAGTTACATTTAAAATAAAAAAAATAAGTATATATATATGAAAGAATCATAATTTTAATTGACAAAATAGAAAGCGAGTTTCCTTGTTATTTTCCATTTTCCTTTCTATATATAGTGTTGGACTATTTTGTTTGTTTGTTACTATTTATTCTTTAATTAAATTTAATTATTCTAATAAAATAGCATAGTAAAAAATAAATCACTTTCTCAGAAATTAGGTCATCCCAGGGGGATTCAGACCCATGACCTTTGAGTTAGAAGTACAATGCGCTACAAGGGCACAACGAACGATTTTCTTTTCTATATATGCTGTTAGACTATCATTGTTTTGTGTGTTACTATTTATTCATTTTTGAATTTAATTACTGAATTAATATTTGAAAAAATGTATTAACATCAAGTGTCATCCACTACAAGCTTAAAAATTTGTATTTGAACTTGAATGGATGAATAGAAAGTATTTTATTAATGATTGAAAATTTAAACAAAATATATATATACTAGCTGGTATACGAGTTCTTCGCACGGGTGAACAGAGAAATTAAACAACACAGATTGAAGGATAAAGAAGTTTTTAATGAGTTAATTTTACGTGAATTACAAATTAACCAAAAAAAGCTTTTTGCATTTCTCAGCTGAACAAAAAAGGAAAAAAACACCTTTATTAAATTTTACGTCTGTAAATCTAATAGCTGATAAAAAGGATTTTTTTTATTTATAACTCCTCAAAACACTCTTGGGGGTCGATTTTTGAAAATACTTCGTTAAGCTGATCTCTGCTCAGCAAAAGTAACACATTGTTAAAAGTTTTGTGTAATGAACGCTTAAAATAGTATAAATAATTTATATCTGAAAGTGTAATACATTAATATTACTTTCTGTTGTATTTATTTTATATTGAAATTGTTATATTCGCAAGCAACGCCGTTTCTTAAATTATAATGGCGATTCAATGAAAAACATTGCGAAATAATGACGATAGAGCCAAGTTGGCAAATGTCTAGCTACTTTCAGGTGTGCTCGAGCTTTATTAGAGTTTTGTAAGACCCGCCGTGTAAGAGAACGATGCACGTTAATGCTTTATCTACCGCATTACGATTTACTGCAGTTTTTTTATACCATATTTTTTTGGGGATCACTACATTGAAAATTAAAAGATACTAGCTGCATGACCCGGCGTTGTACGGGCTTTCTCTACTTTTATAAATTTTCCCTTTCCTTCACAAAATCAGCACTTCTAATACTCTTTCAAAATGACTCCCCACCCAACTCCTCCACTTAGCCCGGCGTTGCTTGGGAAACAAAATACTTAAAAAAAATAATGCTTAAATATTTCTCGCAAAAAGGGAAATAAAGGAAAAACACAATTTTTTTTAAAAAAACCCATGATTTTTAATATATTTTATCAATTTTTGTACACAGATTACGGATAATATCGTTCTACACACAGGAAAAAGTTTTTTTTTCGTGGTTCACATTTTAAGTTAATGCCTTCAAACTTAAACAACGGTAATTTTTAAACAAAAATAATTTTTAAATATTTCTAGCAAAAAGGGAAAAAAACGAAAAACACAATTTTTTTTTAAAAAACCTTAATTTTTAAGTAATTTTTTCAATCTTTGTACAGATTCTACACACGGAAAAAAGTTTCGTGAGATTATTTTTATAAATAAAGAAGTTATTAAGTATTTAAATAAAATTTTGAGTATTTTTTGAAAAATCGTAAAAAAAAACCAGTTTTGACATTAAATTTTCTTAAATGACTGATTCTAAAAGAGAAAAGCATGAACTTTTTTAGTGTAAAATATTTTTTTTTCATTAACGCGAAAGAAAGTGCAAGCGGAACGATTTAGAAATCGTATTCATGAAAACGTATCGATTTCGACTCATTTAAAAAAAACCGTAAAAAATACAAAATATAATTATTTTGTAAAATAAATTATAGCATATCGTGGCGAAGTAAAGGATTTTCCTGAATCTGTAATTATTTTTTGTGCGAGTCTCATGAAAAAACTTAGATCGCGTTTTAAAAACGTCTGAAAAAAAAAAGTTCCGAATTTTCCCCTGGCGGTGTAAAATGGTACTAATTATGTGTTTTACGGTTTTTAATTAATATCTTTTTAACTAATTGGAATTTCGGAATATAAATGGTCAAAACGGATTCCTCGAATCATTCCCGAAATTTTGGTACATTTGGCGAGTTTCTGCGTCATGTGGTTCGTGAGAAAATTAGGTTGCATAGATTCAAAGATATATAGATACGTTTGTTTACCTACGAATTTTAATAGTGTGTATATATATATACATATAATTAGTATATATAAATTTATTCTTTATTTTTCTAAATTTGAAAGTTTTTCGCTTACTAATAATACAATTAATTGTTCTTTAGAAGGAGAGAGAGAAAGAGATGTCATTATAATTTTTATCATTGAAAACTTCTTTTAAATGATGGATGCGTCATATTGTGTGAAGTAATAATAACATCTGTGAGAGCATCTATTTAACACTTCAAATTAATACATTTAAATATTTTACGAGAAATGCTATGGAGTGTTATAATAATGTACTGCAGTAGTATTATAAAGCGATATCTTATAGAAAAATGATAAATTTTTTCTACAAAAGAGGCCCTGCTGATCTAAAATATGAAAGAAATTTTAAATGATTAAATTTCTTAGAAATAAATTTAATTCAAAAAATGTAGGGATACTAAGCATTTCATTTTATGAATTTTTAATGGACATTAAATAACAAAATTTAACTCTTAACTATTATATTTAACCTTTACAATTATATTTAACATGCTTGCAAGATAACTATTAACCAAATTTTAGTGATGATAATTCAATCAATCTTATTCTTTTTAATGAAAATGTCAAATAATTAAACATGAATAGGAGCTGTAATAAGTATTATTTAGCAGCATAGTTTATAACCTGTTAAAAAGTATCAATTTAAAAAAAATGTGCTGTTATTTAAGTTTATTAAATGAAAAAAAGAAATGTTTAGAGAAAAATATTTTTAACAAACGTTGAACTAGTATTCCATCAAACTAACAAGTGAAAAATTTCATTTTAAAATAATTCCTTTTTTATTTCTTATCTGCAGTAAATATGAAAAAAGTACCATTTAGCTGCATAAGTAATTATCAGCTTAAGTGTCAATTTTTAGAAGATTTTTATTCTTATTTATATAAGTTTACTAAGCTACAAAAAAACACACATTTAGATAAAAGAATATTCTTTGATGAACCTTTAACTAGTATCCCATCAAACAAATGAGGGAAGTATTTTATTTTAAAACAACTTCCTTTTTATTTTTTATCTGTAGTAAGTATAAAAAAATCACTTAGGAAACATTTTATGATAATTTTAATGAAACCCCTATAACATTAATAAAGCATTTGATATTATTCTGTGTATAAGTAAATGATAAAAATGTGTAAAATGTGAAAACATTAAGCTAAAGTTGAAAAAAAGACGCCCAAGTGATTTAGAAGTTATATTTTAAGAAGTTTTTCTCCCAAAATTTTTTGATTGAAATGTATTTATTAAGAAATAAAAATAAATTCACGTAATTGCTTTGGTCGGGAACGAGTTACATCAACTGCATTTATCATGGCAATCTATAAATAAATAAAAGTTTGGTCTCAATGCCTTTTACCGTTGTGAGGCGCTTAAAGTTTCCCTCTCATTTTATGTAATCAATGGGAATGGCAAAAAATACTGCGATAGAATTTATCATAATGTGCAGCAGAACTGTGAAAAATCAATAAGAAGCAATTAAAAAATATGAACTTTCCCAAGTAATGAGCAAATTTTAATTAAAAAGTAGGAAAAGTACGTACGGGAGAATGAGACCTAGCTCAAATATTTAAATAAAAATAAAAAGTAAAAAATCTTTCCTCGGGGACGAATAAACAATTCCTAATTGCAGCAAATCAGATACAGATAAAAGATTGACTTCAAGCTCATAATTTTAAAGCTTTTGATTTAACTTTAATTAGTTTTTCCGTCAAAGAATTTAGCTGCTACAAATTGTTAAAAAGGCTCTTCACGGCATTTTTCTAAAACACATATATCATTGATAATCCATTTAAAAGCAATTAATTATCAAATAAAAACCTTACATTTTAATATAAATCGAAAACTAAGTGCAATTTTCAAAATAGTTTAAATACCTATATCAGATTTTCAATGCATAGGATTACAAAATAGATTTTTTGTTGATACTATCTCAAATTTGAAGTAACTAGAAATAAAATTAACTGTTTATAAATATACAGTTTTCAGTTTCTAGAATATTTAATTTTATAAATATCTGTGAATACAAATATTTTCATCGCACTTGCTATCATGAAGAACTGTAAGTAAAGTACTTTCAACCTGAATTAGAGGATATCAGGAAAGTGTCTATGAGAATTTTTTAGCTGTTATGAAGAATGGGCAAACAATTAAATATTTGCATCCTATTTCAAAACTTAATATGTGGAAGAGATTCTCTCAAATAATCAGTTCTTGAAGGTTGTTTTTTAAAAGGAATGATATTTATCTTATGAAAGAAGTTTTTTCGTGTGGCTAGGTTGTTCTAAAAAGTTTCTGAAGACTTTCATTTTGAATAAAATGAGGTGTTTTATATAGTTTTCATGGGATTTTTTACTTCAGGAAGTAAATAAGAGCTGGCGTATTTCTTTTAGGAAATACGAAACTTATTTTTTAGCAACTCACTCTATAAATGCATATTTATGGCTGATAATATATATATAAATCATTAAAATTATTTCTTTTGATACAAATCAAACATTCTTACTTTTTCATAATGAAATGGAAAAATTTAGCTGTTGATATCAAGATTTCTACTTTTACATCCCCTATTTTATAATATGAATTCAGAATTGTTTGATTTATTCCTTCGAAAGTAGCAAAATATATTTAATATTCAACATTTTTTAAATTATGAGAATTGATTTCCAGTCTTTTGTTTCTTTTCTAACTATAAAACACATTTTAAATTGTTGGATTATAAATTCTACCTATAAAGATAATAGTAATAACTAAAATTAAATTAGATTCTTATAATATATGAGGGATTTTTTTTCAGTTTTGCTAATTATGTGATCAAATGTTTCACAATGCTGGAACTCCACTGTTCTAAATTCATTACTACGGATAACTAAGAAGATAACTGCAGTATTGGTTTTCAGCTTAGGTTTTTTATTCCCTTTCTCAATTCCCTTTCATTTATCAATTTCACATTAAAGGGAAGTTTATTGACAAATATCCCCTGGAATATCTTCTGTGACGACAGATTTAATACATGCAAAAGAAAAGGAGATTTTTTTTGGTGCTAAGTGAATTTGTTGTGGTTGTTTTAAATGCTATCAACAAGAAATATTTTACAGTTTAAAACCCATGATTCAAAATACAATAATGATTCATAAAAAGTGTGTGGCATAAAAAATCAAGTAGCTTGTCTAAAACAGTTTTTGACTGGTATTTATTTTTGTCTTGTTCCGGGTATGATCAACATGACTTTTTGTAACAGCTTTGATGAATACACGTATGAGTTTTTAATATAAAATGTTGATCTTAGGTGTATCAATATGCTTTTACTACTACAGAATTTTTAAAGATAATTTTAAAATATTGTCTTTGGTTCAGCTGTCTTTTTTAAGACTTTGCGTTCCCTCAAATTTAAATCAAATTAACATTATTTTCAACCGTATTGAGAAAATTGCTGATTTCCTTTTTCTTACGTAAGTATTGCTAATTTTACTCCATCACATTCTGATTTTCTAATATAGTACGAATGATTATCAAACATCCCTTAATATATTGTTGGATAATATAAGTACATGGTTAAATATGCTTTAACAATTCTGGCACACATTTTTTCACGTTTCGCAATTTCTATGGTGTTCTTTTTGCTACATTTGGCGAAATTTAAAGGCAAATAGTTAAATAAGTATAACCATCAACTTTTTCTTAGTGCAGCAATTTCAGATGATAACGATATGATCGGATATCACATGATAATGATCGGAAGACGTGGTAAGATAACCTCAAATGCAGTTTGCTTAAGATTTTAATTTAATGCTCAAATAATTTTGAAAAATATTGAATTTATATTTTGTAATTAGATACTGTTTATAATCTTTTTTGTGTGCCTAATTTAAGACTTAAGTTCTTATATATATATAAACTTGACTAATAACTTTACATTTTTGTTCCTCTTTTTAGGTGTTTCAGAAGATAGATAACTGAACTTCTTTTACATATTCATCTTACTTCGAGTTCTCTTAAATTTTGTAACAATTAACGGAATTATTATTTAAAGTTTAATTATGTATATTATTTTCTTTTGAAATAAATTATTTTAAATGGATCAAACATATACTCTTTTGTATTTTTATCCCTTTGATCACTAGGTATTTGATGTCTCTATGTATTATTGCAGTATCAATATATATCTAGACAAAATTATTCGATAAAGGAAATATTAAATTAATTTCTTAGAAAAAGTGTGTTTCATATGAGGAATTTCTTTTCAACATCCATTTAAAAATAGTTCGCAAATTAAAATTAAAATATATTGCAGTTTACCAATTTTACTCAGAAAGTTAGTCATTAAAGCCACACAAAAAATGCATTGAGAAATAATATGTTTTCTGGTTGTGTTTGCTTAATTTATTATTACCCTTTGTTGAAGAAGTAAGAAAGATTACTAAGATGGATGCATAATGAGTATTTAAATTGGATATATTTTTCAAGGGATGCAGTAGAAAGGTTTTAATTATATAATAAATAAGAAAGTAATATTAAAGAGAAGATATCACTTGCAAGAAAATGTGCTGAGCTAAATAAATTTTAAAATAATTGCAGACATTTTTATAAAAACGAAAAAAAAAGGAAATTCTGTTTCTAAATTTACAAACTAAAATATTTGCTTTCAGATTCTTAATTGATTGACAAAATGTGTTATTTTTGTATTTTTATGTACAATATGATGTGATATGAAAATTATTTTGAATTTAGCTACGTTTTAAGTACACAAAGCAACATACGAAAACTTATAAACACTACTAGAATAGAAAAAGAATATAAATAACAAACTAACTAAGCAATTTTGAGCAAATAAAGGCAAATTGTTTCTCCGAGTGCTTAGAAAATTCATAAGAATATTTGGAAAGTCATTGGGAAGCGTAAAAAAATAAATAAGTTTAAGTCATTACAATTTACTATTATGTCAGTCCATGAGTTTTAGATGCCTTATATAACTTGGTTATTATTTATTAAAGATCAAGATGGGCATGATTAAAGTGGTTCCGGGAACATGGCAGTTGGACTGTGTCTGACTGGGGCAATGTCATGTTTACTGATGAGTCAAGATTTGCTCTGGAGCCAGATGACAAGCGTATAAGGATATGGCGTAAACAAGAAACACTCAATCAGCCCCAAAACATCACTGAACATTACGCATTCCGAGGCGGAAGCATTATGGTGTGGGCAGGGATTTTATCAGGATACCCGCACCGACCTGCACATCTTTAAACAGGGTTCTGTGACGGTTGTCCGGTATCGAGATGAAGTCCTAGAACCCATTGTGAGATTGTACGCTGCAGCAGTTGGCCCTACGTTTGCTTTAATGGACGATAACGCACGTCCCTATAGAGCTGACATCGTCGATGACTACCCAGAGAGTGAAGGGATTGTGCATATGGCGTGGCCAGCATATTCGCCCGACCTTAATCCCATTGAAAATCTTTGGAATGCTCTCGGTCGTGCTGTATTTTCACGTTTCCCACCTCCAGCCACTCTTATTGAGCTGGAAACTGCTCTACAAGAAGAATGGCAATTGCTTATTCTGCGATGGTCTACCACCTAATTGAAAGCATGGTCAGAAGGTGTAAACTTTGCATACAGGTGAGGGGATAATCATATACACTATTAATGTCCTTTTTTTTCATTTTATGCTGTTTATTTTCACTTTATACATAATTCTGTTTAAGTCTTCAGTATGACATTATCTGATAACTTACAAAAATTTAATATCGTTTTCATTTCTGTATATAATTATTGATTTTGTTTTATGTATAAATATATATGCTACTTTACTGCCAAATTTTGTGTCAATCAAAGCAGTATTTGTTGATTTTCTTGCATTTTACATCTTCGTGCTTAACTTTTGGAAGTGAGTGTATTTAAATCAGATCAACATGTTATGGTACTTTAAGAAAAGACAACTAAAGAAAAATACCGTAATATTTATTAATTTTTTTTATTATTCCATTATTGTAATATATTCCCCTATAGCACTAAATTGTGATGCAGATGCCTTCTATTCTTGAATTATATTTAGTAACTGGGATGCATGTTTGCATTTTTTATACGCTATCGAAGTCTAGGGTGTATTGAAGTTATTGGCAGTCGCGCAATTCACCTTCCACGTTAGTTTATTTTTATATTTGTTTTTTCTTCCTCACACGTTGAGAAATACACTCTGCCACAAAAAAGTATATGCACCCAGAAGAAATTGAGCTACTATCAGAAAATTTGACAGGAATATAGCCTGGTAAGATTTATGAAAATTATTAAAAGTTTTAGACGCTAACGAGAGAAGGTTAAGCACGCTATGCGCATGTGAGATACGCAGCTGGGAGAATTTAAAAACATGATTGCTCGTGCCATAGGATTATTCAAATTTATCTGTCTACTTGGATGGATATTATTGTGACTGGAGATGCCTCGAAAATGTAACCAGTGACTGTGCGAATAATTGCCGGACTTTGAGAGGGGCTTATAGTAGGCTTCAGAGAAGCAGATTGGTTGAACAGCAGGCGTATCAGCCTCCACCTTGGTCGGAGTGATATGGTAATTGCTCAGTGTTGACAACCATGGAGATAATGTTCCTTCTCGGAGGATCAGGGCGTCTCAGAAACACAAATACGAACAATGATTGCGTAATCATAAGATCGGCCATGTCCTCACCAACAACGTCACCATAATCGATTCGACGCCATTTACCACTTTCCAGACATCCGGTTGTATCAAGCGAAACCGTTTGGAGACATGCTGACGCAGTTAAGAGGAGCGGACGACCATTAAGAAGACTACCACTGACCCCAGATCACAGGCAGTGTCCACTGGAATTTTCTGACCTCGGGCAACTGGAGAGTGACCGACTGGAGGCGTGTGATCTTTAGCAATGAATCCTGATTCTGTCTAAATGCTGATGACCAGCTCATACGCATGTCGAGGCGGCCAGGCCACTGGTTCCTTCCGGTATGTGTTGTTAAGAGACATACGGCGATTACACAAGGTGTGACGGGGCGGGGAGAAGTTTGTTGGGACACTCGATCCTCTCTTGTCGTCCTTCAAAACACTATGAAGGCACGCAGTTACGTGGGTGAAAGTTTAACATCAGTTGTATTGGCTATGCTCTCATGTCACCCAAGTGACATTTAATGGCAAGACAACGCTCGTCCACATACTTTGAAACTCTCCCAGCAATGTCTTCAAGGATATTAAGTACTTCCATGGCCTACCAGGTCACCAGACCTCTCTCCAATAAAACCCGATTGAGACGTGCTCGAAAGGCAACTGTAGCCATCCCGGAATACTCGTGAATAAACTTCCCATTTCCAAAGATTATGGCATGACCTTCCACAGGAGGTCATCGGCAAATTCATTGATTCGATGCCATGCCGTGTTTAGGCTTGTATAGCTGCCAGAGGTGGATTTACTACCTGCTGATTTATAACTTTTTCAAGCCGTATCTTCTTAATAAAACAATGTGTTCTTCTGAATTTCTAATAATTTGCTTATCTCTTCATACACTACATACATGTCAAGTTTCGAGATACTAGCTCGTTTCCTTCTGGGTTCATCTATATTTTTGTGACAAAGTGTATTTCCAACTTAAATGCATTGCACAGAAAGGCATTAAATTGTTTATAACTGTGTGAGTTAGTCTTCTGTATATACTGTAAATCTGCAGCCTATAATTTATGAGCTGTTTCTGCTTAAATTTAGGTTATAATATCGAATTTGTTGATGTATCGATAAGGTTTGCCTTTTCCTTCATTGACAAATATTTTGATTTATCCATTTGTGGTTGGCCTTTATCCTCTGGAAAATATTATTATACAGGTGTGTGGAATTGGTCGCACATTTAAAGAAAAAATGTTTTAATATTCTTGTATTATAATATAATAAAAATTGCAGGAGATTACTAAAAATAGTAATTGGGTAAGAATGAAAAGATAATTTTTTAAATCCCGCTCCCCGTGGGAATTGATTTAAATATACTTGTGGTCACACAAACTTCATAGAGAACGCGAACTATTTTGCATACAAATTTATAGCTTTATTTTCAAGTATTTATTTAGACTCGTGAAACCCATGGGTATGCTTTAAGGAACCCAGGGTTTAGTGGAACACAGCTTAACCACTGGTATAAATCAAATACTAACATAAACTTAAAAAACAATTGTTTCCCTGTAATGTGAAGGAACTTAGCTGTAGCCTCTACAACATTTGCATGTATTTTATTGAATGAGAGGAAAATTTCAGCAAATGAAAATTATTCAGGATTAATTACTTTGATGTTTAAATTCTCTTCTCTGATTCTAATAGCTTAAATGAATGTTAAGAAACAATTGAATTTTAAAGTAAAGCTAAGTTGAAATCTCAATTTCAGCTTCTAAAGTGTATTTTCTATTACAACAGACTACCGTAAATATTAAGGGCAATTTCATTTAAGCTTTGCAATAATTTAATTTTAATTTTCTGATTCTGTATAAAATTCTTATTTGCTTTTATAGAAATTAGATGAGAATACCCATGAAAAATTTACTAATCAAATTGCACCATTTGTAAACAAAAAATCACTAAGCTATAATTACATACATATCTTAAAATATCAGTTTAAATAAAAATAATTCATATATTTGAATGTTATATGTACATATGAGATAATATTTAACAAATGCACGTGTGTGTGTGTGTAATCGACTAGAATCAGTTAATCAACAACTAATGAAATAAATAACTTAAACTTAACTCAGTGGCGCAACCACCCACGAGGGCCAAGGCCTACTATGCCTATATCAGTATACGTGACCTTGGGCTCTGAGCAGATGTTCCGGTCAGGTGGTCAGTCTGACGTGAAACTCCAGTGTTAAGTTCCAAAAACAAGCTTGATACTCATTAATCGACCCACTGAAGGGATGAAAGGTTGAGTCCACCTTGCCCAGCAAGGGGTTTGAACCTAGGACCTGTGGTGGGGAAGTGCGATGTACTGCCACTCAGCCACTGGGTTCTAATGATATAAATAGTAAATACACATTGTGAGAATCCTATGCAAAATGAATATGAATATATTGAAAGGTTTCTAGGATGACAAAACGAGTTATATTTTTGCAAAATAATACTTATATTTTATATTGTTAAATTTTAAAAGTTTCAGCATTTTCGTAAAATTAATCATAAGTTTATTGGATTTTTTGTTCATTAATGAAAATTTTCGAATTCTATACAATTTTTAAATTGATTGTTTAATTTACATCATACCTTAAAGCTACACGAGAGCAATATGCAATTGCCTTTAAGTAAATTTAAGTTTTTTGTAACGCACAAAATTAATTCTTCTGTTTCATAGATGGAGACACTAGTTTGTAGTTGCATCGCAAAATTCAGAAAATTAAAGAGAAGTATCCATTGAACACAACAGATGGCGCCACAAATTACAAGCATGGAATTGGAATCTGAATAAATTTTCATTTCAGCTAACATTTAACCAGGTTAAACTGATACGCATTACACTTAAAATATTTATTTTATGAGCATCAGATCTGCCTGAAACGATTTAAAAATATTTTTCCTTTGGTGTACCAATATCAGTAAAGTGATAAAGTAAATTACAAAATTTTTAGTACACATGACAGAAAGTAATACTCGTTATAATGTTTAAGAAGACTGTGTTAATTACTTTTAATAATTGATTATTAATAATGTTGACTCTAAACGCCGTTTTTATTCTACCACATTTAATTTTCCTTTTAATTTCTAACTTTCCAGAAGTACACAACAGGGCTGGAATGGGTAAGGTAGAATCATTCTTGGTGAAGCAAATAAATATATAAATAACGCTGGTTAAATGAGTTATTACATGTAAAGCAGCACATTTTCTTACTTTTCTGCTTAAATGAAAAAAAAAAGAAATTTAATATTACATTTAATTAATAAATTTACGTAAGTAACAGTAAGTAAATTGTTACTAATATGTCATGTTTAACAATTATTTATTTTTCTTCATTTATTTCGCATTTTTTACGTATAAAACATTGAATATTCTCCCCTAAGATGTTAATTAAATTTATTAAAAAGAAATAGGTAATTTTTGCTTGTTTCATATAAACTACAAACAATTTAATAACTTCAGAGAAAAGCATCGAACCGACTCTAATAATAAAGAAAACTTTCTTTCATTTAAATTAACACGCTTTTAAAAGAAATGGATGTTATTAATTAGTAATTGATAGCTTACTATGGAAATAAATAAAAAGAAAAAAGAGAACGTATAGTGACGTTCTTAATACTTTTCTGGTTCATATTTCAATAGCAAAAGAGATAACTTTCGACTAATTTGTATTTAATTGCATCGTTTTATGCAGATTCAGAAATAAGTAATCAATTACAGATGTGTAATTTTTGAAGCACAAAAACGTGTCTAGCATTTAGCATTTGTTTTATGAAATGTTATTTAACACTTCTGAGAAATACCTCTAATGTACTATAATTTGTAAATGTAAGAATACAAATACATACCAAAATATAAGTAAAAAATAGTTAGTTTAGTCCATAATAGAGGGCGTAGCCGACGCAGATAAGAAATTTAGTGTCAAACTCGTTTCTTGCGTTTGTTTCTTCGAAGGAAAAAATCACATATTTATTATTTGTTTATCTATATGTGTTTAAGAACAATCAAATAGAAATAATGATTAAAATATTTTGAAACAAAATAAACATTGCGCATTTCATTTAAATGAAAAGAAAAATTACTTATAATATAATCAGTAATTAACCTATTACACAAGTGATGAAGGAAACGTGCTAGCTTTCAATTACTTTTGATAAATTTCCAAAAAATATCTAAGTAAAAATCGTATTACTATTATACAGTTACATTTTCATATTTTTAATTATTGTATAGCATTATTTTTTTCATCTAGTTTAAATCAAATGTAAATAATTTACATGCTTTCAACAGACAAAAAGAGTTACTATATTAATAACAACATATCTGAAAATTGAAAATTCTTATATCTTCTTAACTCCCTTTTTTGAATCATCCTTTTAACTTATATTTTTTCTACTTCACGTTGCCATGCACAAACTTTGAGAAACTGTGTATATAATTATATGGATATGAACACTCGCTATACAGTACTCCCCTTTCAGCAACTTCAGTTACCAAAATAAATCTTAATGATATTAAAGAATGGCAATTATGATAAATGTGCAGTATATTATAAACGAAAAGTATTTACTGAAAAAAAAAAAATGAAGTTATCCATACATATTCAAAGTAAATAATGAATTATAACTTTCAGCATATAGTTCATACACACGGTTTTTAAAATATATATAGATACGTACTAGAAATAAAATCTTTCATTATTATCCCTAAATCTTGAAAGATGTTTTATTGGTCTGCTACGATGTGATAACTTTGTTGAGAGTTGGCAACCTCTGTGTGTGGGATATGTGTGTAGCGCAGTATAGCATAATAAATCTCACAACACATTTATGATTAAAAAAATACACTCTTTTAAAAAAATCGAAGCACCAATAAGGAATTGTCCGATTGTGATGAAATTTCGAGGCAAAGATATCTTGATCGAACATACAAATGATCAAATTTTTCAAGGTCAATGAATATGAATTGAGTTCGTTGCGCTCATTTTTGCTGAGCAACTTGCCAAGTATAAGACTGGTAATAGTGGCGGAAAATTTATCTTTTTTCGTTTTCATCGTTGTGATTCCTTAGAGGAAAAACGAAAGATGCCATCACAACGTTTCGAAGACTTTATAGGCAACTGAATGACTTTGAACGTGGTCACATTATTAGAATGCGTGAAGCTAGGTGGCCATACAGAGCAATAGGTCGTCACCTGAAACGTACAGACACAACTTTACAAAAGTGCTGGCATAAATGGTCACTTGGAGAAACAAATCAACGAAATAAAGGCTCTGTAAGGCCAAGATGTACAAATGCGAGGTAAGACCAGATGATTGTTCTACAGGCACGAACTGCTCCAACGGTATCACTATCTACTATTCAGCGTACTACAGTCTCTTCCATACCCCTGTGGTACCTTCTACCATTTCACGGCGTTTTGTTAAGGCGGTGTTACGCTCACAGCAGCCTTTAAAACGTTTGCCTTTGAGCCCACAATATCGGCAGCATCGTCTTTAGTGGTGTCGCAGTCAAAAATGGTTGCCATCAAACTGGCACCGCATAGTGTTCAGCAATGAATTCCGCTTTACTCTTGAAGCAGACAGAGTGTTTGGAGAGGCCGGGAGAGGTATCAATCAGCCTTTGTTTTACAAAGGCATGCAGCCAATATTAATGTTGTGATGGTGTGGGGTGCTCTGTCATAAGACGACAGGTCATCTCTAGTCATCCGCCGTACATATTTAACAGTTCAACGATATGTTGATACCATCCTGCAGCCGGTTGTATTATCCTTCAGGACACGTCATCAGGGACCTAGTTTCCAACAAGATAATGCCAGGTCCCATACCGATCACATATCCCTGAAATGCTTTCGTGTCGTTAACACTCTTCCTTGGCCAACCAGGTCACCAGAACTTTCACCAATCTAACATGTCTGCGACATGGAAGGGCACCAGATAGGGGCACCTCAAAAAGTCGCAGATCTGGAGACACAACAAGTGAATGCCTGGCAAAATGTCTGGAAGGACAACATTAGGAGCCTCTATCATTCTTTACCGAGGCGTATACAAGTATATATCGTGGCTGGAGATTGTTCCACCAACTATTGATTTGAACATTCAAGCTGTAATTCTGGACTCTATAGTCTTGATTTTTGAAGTGATAACTTCTATTGGCGCGATTTGCAAGAGAGTGAACTTGAATGAACGCCACACTCGGGAATGTAATGCTCATTCGGCTTTTTTCGCCTTCATTCGGACATAAACACCCCTAAAAAGGAAAGGAGGGACATTTCCCCCTGGTTCTAATTTGGGCCTCCTCCCTCCTCCACCTCATTCTACTGAAATGAATTCGGGATTCTTTTTAATCCTAGTTGAAGCATGAAAATGAAACGTCATATTTTTAAACAAGTAATATAAAAAAAAATTAAGTCAATTTCTACTTAGATCAACAAAGAAAAATTTTATTTTAGCTACTTTTTATTAAATAAATACAATTAATATAAATATTTATATACACATGACAGAATCACAACATTTAGTAATTAATTTTTATTAATTATCTGTAAAATATCGTATTGTCATCCAAAACAATCGTGTATATAAAATTTCAGTTCAATTGAATGCTTTAAAACGGGAGGAAAAAGACTTTCAAGTTTTGACACAAGTCGCCAAAATGGTCGCTAAGTTGCTAAAAAGGAAACCATTGTGGCTGTATCTGTAATTATTTAAATAAATAGTTTCAGTCAATTAATTTTTATTAATTATAATTAAATTAGTATATTGGCGTCCAAAATAATCGTGTGTATAAAATTTCAGCTCAATTGAGTGCTTTAAAATGTATTTTATTAACGATTGAAAATTCCACCAAGATAAATATACAGAGGAATTGAAAAATAGGCTTAGAGAGAAAGAGACACAGCCTACACTAAAATTAAACATAAAATGTAGGAAAAGGACAAATTTTTATAGAACTAAGTAAATAGTATGTTGTTGTTACTAAGGCCACCTGATCGGCAAAGGCCAGCTCGAGGCCCACGAAATTCATCATGGGAAAGGGATAAGTGACGCCTGTCGTTAGCCGTAGCTTTGAACAGCATACAGGTGGCAGTAAGATTTGGCTCGGTTCCACCCCAATTTAGAGGGAGAACACTCTGGGACCTCTTCCCTTGCACCAACCTCACGAGAGAACTTGCGACTCGACGGCCATTTAGAGTACCCCCATGCCGTGAAGGCACTATATATTTACAAACATCCATGTCTTCTCCGGGATTCAAACCCGGAGTAGTCAGCGTCGCTAACCACCATACCGGATGGGCGACAAGTAAATAGTATAATTATCATAAGCAATATTACAGTGATCTTAAGAATAAAAATGTATTTTTGTAAGTGAATCGGAATAGCAATGAACAAATAGTTCTATTAATCACATTACTTAAATATTCTTTGAGTCTAAAAAGAAAATTAAAACAATTAAAAATTTAAAATAACAAAATTAAGTATACAGGTATTAAGAAAAAGTTACATTAAATAATTTAAATACAAAGAAAACAAAATATAATTAAGAAGACTTTCCTTGCAGCAGCACCGGATATATTTGTACAAAACTGTCATACAGTGACAAAAGAGCTGGTATAAGCCAGAGATTAGGTGATATAAATCTTCTGATTAAATCCCTTTTTAAAGGTTTTGACCTAGATTCCTTTCTTCCCAATCAACTACCTGTCTTACTATCCCTTTGTTTAAATCAATTCATGGATAGAATTGAATATTGTTAAATTACAATCAAAATCCCCAAAGCCGGATCGGGTCTTCTGAACAAATTACCTATGATTTCAAGTGGAAATTTTAAAGTAGATTTTTCAAAAGACAAATCAAAATATTTTGTTGATTTTTTAAAATCAAAATTCAATTTAATTATGTCAAATGATCCAAATGAAGCCCGAGGAAGTATGGAACAACACTTGACGGGAATTTCGGGAATGACAATTACAATCCCGGGATTTCCCGGAAAAATCAAAAACCCTTGTCCCCAGTAGCTTTCGCGTTGCTTCACAGACCGCGGTAGCCGAGTGGTCAGGGTATCGGATCGTGGCTGGCTTTATTCCGAGTTCAAGCCCGTACCACTAAAGATACGCCATGTAGGGGAGAGATGCACGTTAAATCTGTCGAGAGCTCAAACGTCCTTCCGTTGGTGTGGTAGTTAGGGGAGGGGGGTACCAGCTAAGGTTTCGTCCACGACACTTGACCATGGTTCAAAATTAAGTGGTCTGTCGCCAAAAGCCCTCGTGTAGCTGAACAGTGCGACGCGTCGAATATTTACGTCGCGAAGTAAATATTCACTCAACCACTCGTGTTGCTTTACAGTGTGATGTTAGAATCTCCCATTATAGGAAATCAAATGGTAACCTACTTGATATCCCTTAAAAAAGTGAATTATTTCGTTTGGTGGTTTGTTTTTGTAACAAATGTTAAGTGATACAAAATCGCGCATCATTATTTACTACTTCTTGCTTTTTGCCAGTTTTTTTTTGTGTTCTTTTGTCTTAACGCCGAAGTTTATAGAGTATTTGCGAATAAAATTCAGTTTGATTTGGCTTCTAAATTATTACTCTGCATCTTTGAAAACCACTTATTATTAATCATCATTAATAAATTTTTATTACTTAATAACAATAAGACCAAAAAAACCTGCTACTACGAAAGCTAAGCCAGTGTAATGATGTAGACGTGTTTCTAAATGATTTAAATCAAGAAGTGAAACTATAATGCAAAATAGGAAAAGTACTGAGGACGAAAAAAAATACATGGGATAATGCGCTGCAAAGTGGAATCACACACACACACACACACACACACACACACACACACACACACACACACACACACACACACACACACACACACACACACACACACACACACACACACACACACACACACACACACACACACACACACACACACACACACACACACACACACACACACACACACACACACACACACACACACACACACACACACACGCGCGTAATATAATTTTCATCGTAGTTTTATAAAAAACAAAATCAAAGATAAAGACATGTAAAACTTGTCGAAACTCTAAAACTAATTTTTGATTTTGGTAGAAAGTCTGACTCTTCTCGTGAAATTAAATTTACTTGTGATGAGTGTGGCAGTCTTATATAAATTCAGAAATTACCTCTAAAAACAGTTAAGGTAATCACATACCAGCTCTGAATTTGACCCTTTTGAAATCAACATGACAGTTGTAAAAGATTTACGATTTTAGGAGAATTTATTCACTTCTTTAATACTTCTATAGGTAAATAAGCATTTAATATTCGGAAGAACATTCAAAAGTCTTCAAAAACAAAATGATATGAATGATTGGGACCATTAAAACAATTGCCTATTACAAGGTAAGTATCAAGAAATGATACGGCAGCGAAGAAAATTGAATTATGCATATATCTTGATGGTATCTCAGTTATTGGAGTAATATATGTTATGAATATTCTTTCAATTTTCATCTCGTTTTAAAAGGCTATATTAAAAACAATGAATAGATTTTGACAGTTAAATTAACTTGAATGTTTTGCCTTCTTTGTTGCAATATAATATTGAGTATTTTTAAAGATAAAATCAAAACTTGGTACTTCCTTTGTATATTATCAATTAATTTATT
Source organism: Trichonephila inaurata madagascariensis (assembly GCA_019973955.1). Taxonomy (NCBI): domain Eukaryota; kingdom Metazoa; phylum Arthropoda; class Arachnida; order Araneae; family Nephilidae; genus Trichonephila; species Trichonephila inaurata. Next base: position 557,448 of record BMAV01011023.1, read on the forward strand.
AAAATAAAAACGTATCCCCTTAAAACATTATTTTTATTAATATACAAAGGGATTCATAAATGTATTTTATTAATATATATTATGTTTTTTATATAAAACAGCAATACAGTGTTTCTCAAACTGTGGGCGCGCCCTTGGGGGGCATGGCAACTCTACAAGGGGGGCGCGAGCGTATTGAAAAGTCAAACAAAAGATTATTTAAAAAATTATTAATTTACTGAAAGCAGACAAACAAATACATTCTGACTTAATATATAAAAATAAAATACACATTTACACTGATATATTATACTTATAAATGTATCTGTGCTACACAATGTATTTTATAATTAATTTAACAATTCTTATTTAAGGAAAAGTTTGTTATTTACCAGTGACCCCATGGGTTTATCATTTATGTAATTAAAAACAAAAATTAACCCTTACCTTAATAATTTGTCCGGTTTATAGCTTTTCCCATAACTTCCAATTAAAAGTTAAGCGATTCGCTTCCTTATGCCCACCGTTTTCCACATAGGCACGCGTATGTGATGTATGGGGGAGGGGATAAAAAAGAGCAAATAATCTGAAATAAGTAAATCCTTCGCAAAAACTGTCAAGGTCCTTTTATTGCATTTCAAAGCCTTCGGAATAATTTTATGAATAGCACTGCACAGAGAAAATATCGTACCTTGGAAAGACGTATAAATACGTCCGAGGAAATAAACTCTTTGGCTTAGCGAGACGTTTATATACGCCGGAGATGCTTAAGAGGTTAAAGTCGCGTTTCTCACTTTTAAGGTCAAAGAATAGTATTATTGAGTTCAATACATAGTTATTGTATGAGGGGGTGCGATGAAAATTATGATTGAATACTGGGTCGCGTATGTTGTAACTTTGAGAAACACTGCAGTAATATAAAAAAGTGAAGCAACAAGAAAGATTTATTCGAATGCCTGATAGAATATACTAATGATTAACTCGTGGCAGCCAACGAATGAATATCTGGAGATCGAGCGAATTGCAATGGATCATCTATATGGTGTACAAAACAGAACATATTTCATTAAGAAGGCATGGCTTCCATATGAATGGGGTTCTGTCAGCGCAAGCGAAGTTTACAAATTCATCGCAGAGAGATTCGTGAATAGTATGAGTAGATGTCACTATTTAAGACAACAAGTGCCATTGGACTATAGAAAGCAAGTTGGTCAAATTGAAGGCCGTTTGCCATCTAGCCCTGAACGATGCTACAATTCGATGATGTTAACAAGACTATGCGTGAATCTTGATCACAGAGGGCATCAAGAAGATCAATGGAGAGTGAAATCAAAACGCTAAGACAGAGAGATTGATGCCATGACAGACGGCCCTACCCACGACTCAATTGGAGCTCTTACATCCCTAAATACGTCCTTATCAATTTTCTAATGTGTATATGGGACAGCATTGATCGCAGAGATTTATTGATCACGACTCAGCAAACCAGTCATTACTCCAAATGCTTCTCACCGTTTGGGCCTTCAGGTGCATTTTCAGTAGAGCGTTCGTTGTGGAATCTAAACGGAATGAAGCAGAAAAGTCTTCAAAGATGAACTCTGATGTCCAATAAAGAACTATCTGGAGATGTCCAAGGCAGCGCTGGGATAATCACTTGAGTATCGCCCACCACAAGGAATTAGAGCCAGGAGCTATGGTACAGTGTTTAATTCAATTGGCTTCCTTGTAACACGGCGGTACGTGACCGAGATTATACGTGCCGTCGTATAGCCCTTCATTTTACGGATTCCACTGCCTACATTTCTACAATATTACTCTCGGTCACATATAACATGCATTTTTACTGCCTGGTTTCATGAACTTTCAACAATTTCCTGGCCGGTGAGATTGTTAGATCCCTCTCCAATAGAGCCCATTTGGGTTGTAAGAAGCTGGTGTCTCTGTCAGTCCCTGGAGGATCACAGTAATCTAACAAACCAAATAAAACGTGAATGGAAGTAATTCCTAAGAATGCCATCCACCAACTGTACTAATCAATGCCCAGCTGAATAATAGCTTGCATCAAAGTCAGAAGTGATTTTTTTCTTTGCTTTTCTGGCTGTGTTTCCAGAAGGAAACATTCAATTGATATAATACTTAGCGCTTTGTTTTCTATACATATGCATCTCATCAACTGATGTTCACCCAAGTTGAATAATTCCTTCTTGGTCATCGATTTTTATATATTATGTATATGTGTATTACTTACATTAGAATTACTTACAGTAAAATTTTGAGATGTCGTAAGCATATATGCTTACGACATCTCAAAATTTGTTTAATATTTGAAAAGGTTTTTATTTTTTATTTATTTATTTATTTATCGTGAATATTGTATATTTTGGGCATATTAAACATGAGCATTATGATTAGAATGAGAGTTTTTCTTTGACTATTAAAACTGAGATAATTTTAAATTTTTATTAGCTATTTCTGCTATTTTACACTTTATATTCAGTTGATGGTAATTAATTTGTTTTTGTATTAAAAGTTTTTCTAGAAAAATATTAAAGAATCTCCATCATCAGTTATACAAATAGCATGTATACAAATATGTTATGATTTGGTTTTCAAGAGAATTAAAACTTTAAACTAGTTTTTTTAACAAGATGAATTTTTCAAGATCCTTTTTTAAAAAATGAGAAAGGAATCAGAAATATTTGTGGGTTTTCTAACTACTGCGTATTATTAAACTTTGCATGAAAACAGATGTATGTTTTATAATTATTTTTTGTGAAAAAATAAAGCTGGAATTGGTAAAATTGGAATGATTTTTAAGAAGAATTCAGAGTAAAAAATTTCGAGAATTAAATATTCGCACTGGGAAACATTCCATTCATAGTTTTGAGTAAGATATTTTGATAGTATTGATGAAAAAAATGGTGCGAAAATAGTTATAATTAAAAGAGCCTAAGGGATTTTAAAATATGTGAAATAGTTTTTAAAAAGTTTAATTTTAAAAACAATTATGATGAAATTCCAATCCAATTTAAGGCGTAGTTATTTTTAGTGAGATAACATAATAAGATAAAAATTTTAGTCGGTCTTTTAACAATTTTTTTGAAAAAAGTTCTGTTCAATACTGTACGAGATAAATTCATTGTAAATTTCTTTTAAATTAAAGTTTAAAAGAATTTATATCGGGAGAGAGAGAGAGAGAGATTAAAGCTATTAGAATGGTTTTCATAAGAACTGCTTAGCTTGCACACTAAAGCAGAAAAAAATTTGCAAAGTAATGAAAGTTTGAATTTACTTTTTGAAAACATTCTACTTTACGTATATGTTTGAAAAATATTTTTGAACACCCCTAAAAATATATTACTTTATACTTTTCAGTATATTAGGGTACATTCCTGAAACACAAAGGGTTACACTTGTACTAAATAATTTACTGGAAAATTTCCTGTATTCGTTCTCAACTCCAGTAAACCTGTAAAACAGAGCAAAAGAAAAAGGTAATTGATTGATTGATTTAATATTGTCGCACTGTTCAGCTACTCGAGGGCTTTTGGCGACGGACCACTTAATTTTGAACCATGGTCAAGTGACGTGGACGACACCTGAGCTGGCACCCCTTCTCCTAACTACCACACCACACCAACGGGAGGACGTTTCAGCTCTCGACAGATTTAACGTGCATAGCTGCCCTACAAGGCGGATCTTTAGTGGTATTGGGCTCGAACTCGTGACAAGGCAAGCCACAACTATACCACTCGGCTACCGCGGCCAAGAAAAATGTAATTAATAATGATAGTAAAAAGAGCAATAATAATGATATGAACCTGTATTCTGTGCACTTTAAAAATAATTTATAGCTTTATTTTGCGATTGCAGTGTATACTACCATACAGATATCATACAATTCACAGGTTTGCAATATTTTTAAAACAAGTTTAATATGGCGAAAACAAAGTTCAGAAAACAATATTAGATTTCGTTTAAGTCATTTTCTCTAAAGTTTAATACAGCAAAATTCCTTTAATCTACATGTAGGAGAAAGCAGATTCACTCATCGTAAGGTCTTCGGAACTATTCACCCTTAAAATTTGGCAGTCATGTTTCTTCTGTTGAGTAGAGATCCACCAAGCACGGGCTTCACAAATATCCACTCCCAAGGGGAATTGCAGAAGAATTAAATACAAAAATTCCCTGTTTTCCAACTATTACACTCCCAGACTTAAAATTTGGCAAACATGTTTCTTTAATATGAGTGGATTTGCTAAGAATGGGATTTGCAGAAATCGACACTCGGGGAGTGAGGGTTACGGTGTCGTTATAGGTAAAAACAAAATCCGGTTCTTAAACTATTAGACTTGCAGATCTTAAATTTGGCAAATGTATTTGTTGGGTTGAGTAGAGATCCATTAAGAAGAGGGTTAGTGGAAATAAACTCCCTAGGGCAGTGATAATCAACCTGCGGCCCACCGAGCCTTTTTAAGTGGCCCAGTTATGGCCCATTACCGAGAAAAATTTCCTTTGGTGCCATCCGGATGACATGTCGTGCCGGTTCCCCGTACTAGAGGTGGGATTATCAAAATGATGAGACATAATAATTTTAATACAACTTTTATTAAGAATAACTTTTATTCTAATTTTTAAATTTTTAAATTTAAAATGAGAGTCAACGCCCAAATTAAACCACGTATTCAAGTCAGATCCGCAACTAGATCCATCCAATTACTTTAAAAATCCAATCAATTCATATCTTTTACCTTTTTCAGTTCTCCTTCCTTTACCTAGAGAAAGAATATCTATAAACTTTATATACGATGATTCCAACTTCTTTATCTTGGTTATTCTTTCCAAAACTATCGGACTGCAACTCTTTATCTGTAAGATTTCACACAAGTTTTTGCATCGATCAGAATAATTCCAATACTATCTCTGCTTGCCGCGCTATATTCTGCTTGCCAGCTATATTCTCATCAAAGTTCTATCCTTTTTTAGTATAAATTATTTTTCATATTATGTTCGTTTATCTTCTTGGATATTGGGTTGGAAAAGTTTTGCCATTAATCGTGGCCGTCAAAGAACATAGGAGTTATGTTAGCAGGAAGACGCGAGAGACGTCACAACCCCTCCAAGAAGAAAAACGTAATTTACTTAAGGTTCTCAATGCCCTAATAAATTACGTGTCTAAATCTCTTTTCTAAATTTCTTCGCTTTCTGAGTTTTATTTAAATTTTAATCTTAAATCCTCATTTTAACTTTTATGATTTCCAATATTTATCTTGACTTTAATTTTCATTGCAATTTTAATCTTAAATTTTAACTTTTATAATTTCCAAAATTTATCTTGACTTTAATTTTCATTACTCATCTTAGAATTAAATTTTAATATTCAATTTAAATTTAAACTCGTGACAATAAATTTTACTCCAATAACTAGGCCAACATTAATAATTACTGTTTAATTTATGCCCACTCTCACTTTTACATTCAGTTACTTAAAATATTTATACACTTAAATATTCTAAAAACAAATATTCTGGGTGCGCAGACCCAATCTTTGACTCTAACACTTCATATGGAGCTGGTACTTCCGCTCCCTTTCTTGTTGAAGCTATAAATCGTATACTTTTCAAGATTTTCAGGGTCAGTCTCCCTGAAATGAAAACTATTTGAGTCTCTATTTCCATAATATCAATCAATTTATATATTATTTATATATCACAATAAATTTTCCTCTCCATCCCCACATCTGGTTTCAACAAAAACTCCCAATGAGCCGCGCAGCGCCGTTATTATTATTGTTAGTGCCTTGACTACGCCGCGTTTCCCTGAACCAGATGCCTCATAATACGTAACAATACAACAACATATATATATACACATATTATACAATTACAAACATTTTTCAATAAACTATTATAACAAATAACCAAAGGAATTTTCGCATCTCACGAAGTCATACATCGAAGCAAACAAATGTGTGATTACAAATGTTTTCTTCAGAAAAAAAATTTTTAACAAGTCAAAAAGTTCCAAAATTAAATAAACACTCATTGTAGTGTTTGACTTGGCTTATAACTTTTAAGCATCGCCCGAGACTTCCTTCTTTGCAATAATTCTTCCGACCACTTGTTGGAAGATCATAAAAAAATGAAACAATACAACCTGATTTTTATATGTTTTCTCCCACATTCACATCCAACGATGAGGTGTCATCACTCTTCTTTCCTCGGTTGTACTGGAATTTCTTGGGTTGTAAGGTTTTGTAATCCCCTTTTTGTCGTCCTTTTGCCCCCCCCCAAACCCGTGCCCTTTGGCTGGTGGGGGGTTCTTCTTTTTCTCCGTCGTGGTCTTAAGTTATATTTTGCTTCATCTGAACTTCAGTGCATTCTCTTTTTGTTTTTTTTCCTGCTTCTAGAAATAGTACGGGATGACATTTGTCTTTTTTTATTTTTTTTCCCCTTTTGCCACTTTTTTTTGTGGTCCACTTGCCCCCGACACACCTGATTTTTTAATCCCCCCTTATTATATTTAAACCTTTTTTTTTTTATTTTCTTTCCCCTAATGAACTGGGTAGTGATCTGACCAGTGATTTGTTTTATGGGTCCTCTCGTTTTTTTATATTGATTTGATTGGTTACCAACCCTTTTCCCTCAAACCCCAGTTTCACCGCAGATTTTTTTTTTCCCATATTGTGACTCATTTAATCCTTGATGTACTTTTTCCGAAGTACGAGTTTCCTGACTTGATATTATCCCTTTTTTGGGGATACCTTTTCCCTTTTAATTCGACCTCGTCACATTTCCTATGACGATATATTTTTATTTGATCTACGTTAACTGTTAATTTTTTTTCCTGATTTCCATATTACAATATTATTATTATTCTTAATTTTCTAAGACTCTATAAGGTCCCTAAAATTTTTTGTTTAAATTTAGAAAATACTTTGTTAGCTGCTGAATTTTACAGGGGGTGTTTCCCAAAAGCCCCAAAATCATTTCCCTTTTATTTTTATGTCTTTCAAAGTCTATTATAATTTTTTTTCCCACCTTTCCTGTTTAATTTTCGTACTTAGTCTAGTTTTTAAAGTTTTCTTGTATCTTAATTTTTTAAATTTTTGGAACTTTCCGATATCATAAACTATTTTTTGGGAAATGGTGTAACCCAATTTTCGACCTAAAAATAATTCAGCAGGTTTTTTTCCCGTTTTTTCCCCATTCACCGCCGTACGAATAGCGTAAGCAAACCCACAAGAATTGATCCGGGTACGTGTTGATCATTAACATAATTTGAAAATCTTTTTGCCCCATACCCTCGTTTAAACCCTTTTTCAGCCCGGGTTTTCCTTGGTGGTCGATATGCAACAGTCTTCAACCCCCGCCTAATCTTTCACTTTTAATGCTCAAAAATCTCGGATAAAAATTTGGGGGACCTTTTCCCTTATTAATTTTTTTGGGAGCTCCATAAACGCGATATAAAGTTAAAAAAAAAATATCCGCTATTATACAAATGGGGCCCTTTTTTAAGAGGTAAAATTTCGCCCATTTGCTGTGATCGGTTATTACAAAAAATATAGGGGTTACGTTTTTATTCTCGAAAAGGATAGGGGCCAAATAAATCAAAAGTCACTATCTCATTGGGATAATTTGATATAATTGGATTTAATCGACTAGCTGGTAACGCTTTTTTATAGTTATTAATTTGGGCAATATGGCATGTAGAGACATATTGATCCAATTTTTCATGTACAAAATAAAAAACGTCCTGAATTTTATGATACGTTTAAATCTGCCAAATGTCCAGGGGGATTGGTTTGTCAAGGGTTTTCTCATTATTTCATTCCTTAAAGTTTTTGAATGTATACACGCTTTTTCACCTAATGACGTTGGTGTGTTTTCGAAAAAAATAATAACCCTTTTTCAATTAAACGGAATTCGGGGGGCCCAAACCTCACATATCGTTGCATTAACCGAGTTATTTTCCCGGGGTTTTTCTAAATATCTATATATATGACCAAATCTGGGGGCATTTTTTTTGTTCCTTTATTAATTGTCTTCGAAGTAAGTAAAAAATCCTTGATTATGGCACAAAATTTAAATTTTTTCACCAATTATATTTTTCCCATGCTTTTTAAAACATTAGCCAAATTTTATTTAACTTCATTTCTGACCCATTAACGGGAAATTCCCTTTTTTTACCTTATTATCTTCCAACCAGTTTTTTGAATTTTCAACGATTTCTGATCAAAATCTAATACGATTTTTTTACCCACTTATGAAACAACCCAGAATACATGGGTATTCTAAATCTTTTTAGCACATGAAAAAGACCCTTTCTTTCTTGAATTGTCTTTTATGTGAATTTTTTAAATTTTACAATCCCCTTGTTTTTGGATTTCCCCCACCTTGTGCTGTTTTTACCTGGGGCCGGATTTTTTAAATTTGCTTATAGAAAAAAAATTTTCTATATACTTCTTCCGATATAAATGATTTTTCGTCCGGTGTCCCATATTTCAAAAAAAAGTTTATTTAATAAAAAAAGGAACGGGGGAAGTTCTACGGGTTTCATATCGGAGAAAGTCTAATTGTTTTCTTGTCGACACCTCTTTAGGTTGATTTTATTAACCTTTTCAATATTTAATCGTCCCTTTTTCGTCCTATCGCCCGATTGAAATTTTTAATTGAACCCCTTTTTTCACGGTCCCCCCATTAAAATTATCATTTTTGCCATTTCGACCTGGGGTAAGCCCCCTTATTGAATTTTTTGATCATTATTTTGAAAACCTATTCCCTCTCGAACCCCTTTATTATTTTGACGGCTATTCTCATAAAACTCCTTTTCATTTTTATTTGGTCTACGTCTTATTTCAAAATTTCCCCCAGTTTCTACCATTAGCTTCAAAATTAGCAAACCTATGCGCATTTTGACCTCGTCTTTCTTTTATTATCGTTCTGATAACCCCCCTTTTTAATTTGGAAGAATATTTCTTCGAATTTAGGGCCCAAAACTTCAAAAATTGTATCGTGTTTTTTTGGATTTCGATTCCCCCCGTAAAATCCTGGGTCTGTGGTTCGAGTCAACCAAAATATGATCCACTAAGTCTGCTTTTTGGGGCATTCCCACCCTAAACTTCTTTTTTAGTAATCTATAAAAAAAATCAGTAGGATCCTGATTTCTTCCCTGCTGGGATGCATAAAACCCGACTGTAGTTCTTTTTTTTTTTTGGGCCGCGGGAAAAGCCTTCGCTAATTCAGTTTTTAGCTGCGCAAAATCCGTGGCTGTATTTTGCACTAACAACGAACCAAAAAATCGAATACCAACCCTTTAGCCCCTTTTCCCCCGAGATGACTTTTTTAAATAACACGACAGATTACTTTGGGGTTTCAAGTAACTTTTGTTGTTATCTATACACTTTAAAAATCGAATGTTCTCCGACCCTGAAAAGTACATTTCAGGTAGAACCGTACTTTCCCCCTTTCATTACCCAAACCCCGAATTAAATACGTTCGGTCCCGGACATAGCCATCCTGTGATGACCATGCCCTGCCGGTTCCGCGTAAGCTAGAGGGTGGGATTATCAAAAAGATGAAAAAAAAATTTTAATACAACTTTTATTAAGAATAACTTATATTCTAATTTGACAATTTTAAATTAAAGTGAGAGTCAACCCCCAAAATTTAAAACCCAGTATTCAAGTCAGATCAGCAACTAGACCCTTTTTATCCACATCATTAATAATCCTATTATCTTAATTACTTTTTCTAATATTACCTTTTTCGTTCTCCTTTTTTACCTAGAGAATGATATCTAAAAACCCCTTTATATACGATGATTCCAACTTTTATTTTTAGGCTTTTATTCTTCCAAAACATCGGATCAACCTTGATCGTAAGATTTCAATGCTTTGTCACGCTATCGATCAGAAAATTCCACACTACTATCTCTAAGCTTGCGCGCTATATTCTAAGTTGCCACCCCAATTTCTCTCAAAGTTCTACCCTTTTTATAGTACTCATTTACATTTATGTTTTTTCTTCTTGGTTTTGGGGTTAAAAGTTTTGCCATTAATCGTGGCCGTCAAAGAACATAGGAGTTATGTTAGCAGGAAGACGCGAGAGACGTCACAACTTATTTAAAAACAATGAATTAAAAATTTGGCGGGAAATTTTTTTTGTTAAGAAGTCAAATATATCAATTTTGCATTTTGCTGTCGATGTCGTATGGGTGCAAATTGATATTCTTTTTCTATTTGTAACGATTAAGGTTAGTGATAATAGATAACAGTGTGGAGTAGCGACCATTTTATGGGTGGAACTAATCTTTAACTATCTTTCATATCTACAAGTGAAAAAAAAATCAAAGAAAATATATCGTTTAAAGACAATTTGGAGGATGAATATTTTGTAGTAAAATACAAACATGAATCAGTAATTGTTTGATTTGTCACGAAAGTTATGCATTTAAAAAATGCTAATAAACAGGAATCATTCAATGACACTTTTTCTCTAAGATCTCAATCAAGAGGTGATAAATAAGCTTTCTTGAATAATCTTTGCAACAGCAGCAATGTGTTTTGTCAGCGGTAATATCACAGCGGTAGCAAAGGCATCTTATAAAGTTTGTTATATTATTGATAATCATATGATACCGTTTACTGATGCAGAAATTGTGAAGAAATGTTTATTAAATGCTTTTAATATTTGGAGCTAGTGACAAAATAAAATAATAATAAAGTTTTTTTTAAAAAAACCCAAAAAGGAGTTAAAATATTTTGATCAATTTTCCACATTTTAAATTTCCAAAGTTTTCTTGGTCTTAAAGCATTTCTGTCTACCCCTTTCCATTTATCCTCATGTTGCGGCCCGCGTGAAGTAGCTGACATATGTATGGGACCCAGCAGAAAAAAAAGGTTGAGTACCCCTGTGTGGGAGAAGGGGAGTTACGGAGGCATTACACATAAAAAAATGTCCGTGTTTGAAATATTAGACTTAAAATTTGAAATCTGACAAATATATTTCTTCTATTAAGTAAAAATCAATTAAGAAAGTGCTTTACAGGAATTATAACTCCCAAGGGGGTCGTGGGGGCGTTATTGTTAAAAATTCCTGCTGATGTTGAAGTCATGGTAGTAGTTGCGTATAGTTTGTATACTGTTAGTATGTATTTGAATATGTATTTAACAATTACATTTTTCAAATAATCCATAGTGGAGAGTGAACCCACGAGTCATGTGAGTTTAGTTGCGTAGCAAATTTGGTTGTTTTCGAAAAAGTGTTGCAAAGGCACAAGTTGTTGTTGATAGATCTAGCTATTTTGAACCATAATGAAATGACAAAGACAACCCTTATGTTAGCTCATCACACTCCACATTCAAATCATGACAATGCGAAAGCTGTGATCTTCGTCAAAAGGAACGTGCATGATTCTTGCTACATGACGATCTTCCATGCACTTTCATGACATATTAGTCATGCTACTTGGAAGCGCGATACCCAAGTTGTGAGGCCCTTGCCGGTGGGGACCTCGGTTCTATATTATCTAAGCGACCTGTTTCTGTGGGGAAGAACGAAGAGAACCACTCAAATCATTCATTTTAAAACCTGTTTATTAAGGTCTTAGCTTAAACACAATGCAGAGCAATAATAATTAAGAAAGTTGATCTAGAATGAGAAAACGCAACACTTATTACCAAATAGTCGAGTACTTGACTACTGAATCTAACTTTATAGATTAATTCTCCTCTATCACTAATATACAACTTTTCCTTATAGCTTATATAAAATAGCTTACCGCTATATCCTAGGTAGTCAGCTACAGTTCTTTATCTGTTCTGATGTGGCTTTAATCCGAGAGTGTTCTTATGGCCTCGAACCCGCTTTTGGTTCGTCAGTACCAGCACGGCTAGGCAATTGCCCAGAGTTAGGAAACTTGTAAGAAGTAAACACAGACATGTTCCTGACTTTAGTAATGTCATAATTGTAAAATGAAACGAATACTTAGGATTCCTGAGATGTCCAGTCTTCATAAATTCAAGAACTCTTACCTGCACAGCAGAAAGTTATCATTTTCTTATGCGTTGAGTTTACAGGAATACTGATAGCTATATACTTTTTTTTTCAATTTATACTATTAGTTCACTCTCTCCCTATATATATTTATTTATATATATGACTTGTTCAAATTTTCTATCGTTAATAAAATACTTTTTATTTATCCATTGAAGCTCAAATACATTTTTTCAAATTTGTAGTGGATGATGTTGTGGAGTGATTTTAATACACAATTTTTTCAAATACTTATTCATTAATTAAGTTTTATTTTTTAATTTAAAATTTTTTTCTGCGTTATTTCTGACGAAGTTAGAGCTACCACCAACAGATAGTGCCAGTAAGATTTTCAAACGAATTTTTTCTTGGCTTCAAATATGTTTTTTTAACTTGTAGTGGATGTCACGTGTTGTTCATGCAGTTTTTTCAAATATTAATTCATTAATTAAATTTAATTAACTAAAATAAAATTTTTATTTGTTGACCTAAGTAGGAATTGATTTTTTTAAAAAAATTATATTACTTGTTTTAAATTTAGAGCGAATTTTTTTTTCTAGTTGACTAATAAGAGATTTTTATCGATAACTTTTCATTAATATAAATTTCTCTTTAAGATCGAAGTTAGGACAAATTTCCTGGAATACAGCAATATATATATATTATGTATTAAAACATATCCTATATTTAATATTTTATTAGTCATTAAACATTCTTATTTATGGCCTTTTAAGTTAATTAGTACTGTAATTATCTGTAAAGACTAGGATTTTTCTTCGTATTGACTCATTTTAAAGATATTTTATTATTAATTCTTGAATTAACTACGTGGTGCTAGTGTACTTTTAAAACTATTTTATAATTACGTATACAGCCATTAAGCATACTTTAAAAAAAAAAAAGTTTAATCATTTCTAGTGATTTTATTGACCTAAAACAGTAATTTAAGCAATCGAACTAAATTATTAATAATATATTTCTGTGAATAACTTAACAAAAAAAGTGCTTGATATGTACCACGAAAATAATGCGATATTTTTTTAACCAAAAACAATCAAAAGTTATGAAGTGCAAATTTTTGAAATAAGTTTTGTTTAACATTGCAATCTTCGAAATATTCTTTAGAATGGGGTTCAATAAATATGTATAATTTTAAATGGAAAAAATATAAAAGTACAAATGTTCGATATTAAAATTTAATTATTTAGTTCGTTGGAAATGAATTCTTTTATTTATCGGAATTTTGAAAGCACGATATAAAACAGCATTTTTTATGACACGTTTTTATTATTTTTTCTACCAATAATGTAATCAATTATTAAGATTTAAATGCGCCTTCATCTAGGTAATTAAATCACAGAACTCAGGTAAATAAGTATTTGAAATATCGTGTGTGCAACTCTCTTTCTCTATTAATAAATAATTCTGTAATTACTTTATGTCTCCATTCATTGCACGAAAAACGTTTAATGAATTGTGTTGCACTCCCACGCATTTACGCGAATGTAGTGGCCTTATGTATTCCCTTTCGAGGAACTAATTTATTGACTGGAATAAAAGCTTTCAATATTCTTAAGTGAAAGAACTATGCAAACATGAGGAATTAATTTGAATATAGTTAATTAAAGTAAATGAAAAGGATTCATTTTATTTGAGTTGTAAATTATTCTGGAAATTATTTTTTTATTATTAACAATGGATATGTAATATCAGGTATAATAAACGATTAAAAAAACTTATTCTTTATATTTTAATTGATTAGCTTTTTTAAGACATATGCATTTTATTAGATATCCACGCAATTTACACAAGAAAGTTCTTTTTTGCGTAAAATAAGCTACATTGTTTTGGTTTTTTTATAATAAATTAATATAAATAGAAGTTTGAAGTTATTTATTTTCTTTTTCTCAACTTTTAGATTTGTCATGTGTTTCATACCATTTTAGATATAGCTAATTGAAAGGAAGGAAAAGTTACATACAGAAATTATTTCAATGTTTTTAAATTCTAAAAAGTTAGCTAACAAATAAAAAAAACCATTCCTTAAGGAATAACAATTAGGCTGTATAGAACTTTTTAGATGCAGCTTTTATTCGGATTTTAATTGTTAAATAGATAAGTAGGAAAAGAGGAATGACGTGCAGTTATATCAATATTTTAAAATTAATGAACAAATATGTTAAACACTTAATCGCTATAAATCTTTAAATTTGAAATATCTGGTAAGAAATGTCATTCAATTCAATATCTAGTAAGGATTATCATTCAACATTATAAAATATTATTTAAATCCGTCTTATTTTCTGTTGTGTCTTGTATTTTTTAAAAGTGACAGTTTAAAATAATATAAAATAATTAAGTAAACATAATTCAAGAATTATATTTAAAGTATTATAAAACCAATATAGATATCATATAACTAAAATTCATATCACATTTTTAATTCAGTAGAATACACACACATAGAATGTGTAACATACTTTAATATATTACCTGTTTAATGTTGAGTTAATTTTTTCGGTATATAGTGTATTTTACATATTTAATTTCCAATACTCTTAATACCAAATAAACTTTAGCTTTTATATTAAATGAGAAACTGACATGTTTCTAAATTTTAAGAATTCAATTGGATGAATGGTTATAGATGCTGCAAAGATTTGCTCAACTATATTGAAATATTTTTATAGATAAAAAAATCCTTCTGTTTAATCTTGTTCTCTAGTATTTAGGGATGAATCTTAAAGTTATCTAGAATGATCTTCATTTCATTTATAAAGATATTTTTTTATTGAAATTGAGGGAATATTTTTTTGTTGTACATTATTTTAGTTTTATTCCTATATTGAATAAAAAAGAACTTATTTTATAATGAATGCAGCATCTGTGATATCTATAACACCAGCAACATCGCAGCTTTTTTTAAAAAATAGATTCTGTAGTATAGTAAGTTCTTAGAGTAATGTTCTTAGAGTAGCATTATATAGAGAATACTTATCAAACTTTCTCAGGTGTTTGATACTGTTCTTTTGCAATTACAATAAATCCTTTCCTACAAATTTTGACATTTTTCATATATTCTCTTTCTTTACTTTAGATATTCTTCCGAGGTTTGCGCATGGATAAGGAAAGGAATCTACATTTCTTGCAACCACAAAACAGTAATGATTCTTTTTTACGTATGAACATTCAAATCTCAAATGTGTGAGACGAATACCATTTTTATTTTTTTTCATTCAACATCTTTACTAAATATACCCGTTTTAAACAGCATTGAGGAAGTTTATGATTTAAATCACGTACAAAAATGAATAAATATTTTTGATAAATATATTATTTATAAAGAAAACCGTAAGGAATTTTTTATTCTTCGAAAAAAAATATTTCTAATTGATACCATAGTAAAGAATTGGCTAAGTTTAGAATGATAGTATCATTTTTTAAAATATTAAAAAGCGCAAAAAATATATGTTATTGCTCTTTAATGTTGTTTAAAAGTTATAAAGAATTTTTAATTTTACTAAAGTATGAGAGAACTTTGTTGAAGATAATCGTATATTTTAAAACCAGAAGTGTGCTTAGTTCCTTATATTATTTCATAGTATTTTAATTTTTCCCTTTAAAAATTTTCAAAACTAACTTTCAACAGTTTGGTATTCATGTACATTGATTTTGTTATGGAATTTGAATTCATAACATTAATTCTGATTAATAAGAAGAAGGAAGAAGTTATATATATAAAGAAGGAAGAATTAGAAGGTATATATATATATGTTAGAAGATATATATATGAAGGTATATATATATATATTTCCAAAATAATACATCCAAATAGTTATACATATATATTATCAATATATATATATATATCCTCTACTATAGAGGATGAATCATCAATAATAACTGCAACTGAAGCGTATAGAATATAAACCAGATATTAGAATTTAGAAAAGATGTATTAGAAGTTATAAGAATAATAGAATTATATATAAATATATATATACATATATATATATATTAGATACAGTGACAAATCTAATATTTTAAATTGTAATCATGAATACCCTATTTATTTTCTTTTCTGTTTACAATTACATTTCTAATGGGTTTAAGTTAAATATGACAAATTTTAATAATATTTACATGAGTTTTGAATTTTTTCCCGTTTTAAATGTTAAAATTTGTTTTTAAAAATTTTAATTATACTGTTACTCAATTTTCTTCATACAGTCACAAGACGGCGCTTCACGTTTAATGAAATTAAATATATTTCATTTTTTTAATTATAATTGCTGTATATAATTGGGTCCTCTTCCCAAAATTTTTTTAATAATATTTTAGGTTTTTAGGAATATATAGACTTATTTATAACTGATCCTATTATTTAATAATTTTTACTTTTATGCGACGCTGCTCTTAGTTCGTATTGTATAGGCGGGAAAGATTAATATGGTGATGTGTTGATGTGGCGTACTTAGTTATTTTAACAGTTTTTGTGCTAAATATTCTTAATTTCTATATGAAGTAAGTAGTTTTTATTAATTTTTACTGTTATTTTTTTATTTAATAAAAGCATTAATGTTTTTTTATTTTCTACTAATGACATATTCATAGTAATCCCTCCTTTTCCTATAGCCCAGTAGTATAGGCAAATTACAGGTGAAAGTTGGATAGCCACAAAACATTGTTTAAACCTGCATTCTTGGTTCCTAAAGCCATGAGTTTATTAGTATATCACTGTGGCTAATATTTCTTACTATTCTGTCTGGTTATACTTAGGATTATAACTATTAGTATATATTATTATTTTGTTATAAATTATATATATATATATATATATATAAGTAACAGTTAATAATACGTTATAAATGGACAAAAATGTCGTAGAAACATAAATATTTCCTTATATTTTAAAATAAGTAAAAGAGTATGAAAAATTATTCTCAAAATTACTTATTTCACTAATAAAACAATGAAGTTTTTTGCCTTTGATTTAATTCAATCATCATCACATTCATTCTTTAGTAGTATTTTTTTGATGAACAACAACTATCATGCCTTTTTGGAGGTGTATTTTATTTATTTTTTAATAACACTGAGGAAAGGTATCTTAGAAAGGAAGCTAATAAAATCTACTTTTTCCTCTTATAATTTGATTTGAATTTTGGAGTTGTTATTTGTTATTCTTTGAAAACAACGTGATCATATCACAGAGAAAACGGAAACCAGACAATCATTAGACTTTTAAACATTTATATGCATTTGGAAGTACAATAAATATTTGAAATCTAAGGTTAAGATAATTCCCCCAACAAATTTGAAGACCATTCGAAGTTATAAATCAAATCGTTTCAGCCATTAGTAATTGGGTAGCTGTAGCCGAATTTGTCATAGTCGTGAACCCGTGGTTGGCGTTGTCGAGTCGTGGATTCAAGTTGTAGTGCCATTGAAGACCCTCTGTGCAAAGAGGCTGATACATTTTAAACTTTTGTGGCTCAAAGTCACTTTGGTGTGGTGTGTAAGTTTGAGAGAGAAGTGCCAGCTCAAGTGTCATCCTTGTCTCTCCACCTAAATTTAAAATTATGAGGTCCATCCCCAAGAGCCCACGTGCAGCTTTAATGTGCCCTGTTAATAAAAAGTCTAGTTAAATAGAACCAAACCACTAATTTGTTAAACTCAGACTGGTGATATTTATATATGGATAATTAAATTAAATTTAAATTCTCTACATAGCACTTAACTTTTATTTTTCATTACATCTTCAAGAAATAAATTAATCCCCCAATTATTTCTCCGAAACATATGGCCTAACCACTAAACATTTCTGATACCAGATCATTATATTTAATAGCTTTATAGTGTCAGCCTTAACTTTCAAGTACATATCATAAAATACGAGATACTTCACACAGCTGGCCTAAGTGGTAAAACACTTAAATTTCACTGTGTGTGTGGTGTTCTTTTCTCTCTCTGCCTCTTAGTGTCATATGATATCGATAATTCATTAAATAAAGTTCCTTTTTAAAATTAAGTCTGATTCTGGCTCGAAACATGTCATATATATGTAAAATTTCTAAATTTACTTAAGTTAATACTCAGAGTTTAAATCTTCTGAAGAATGTTTAAAATCTGATTTGCATAAACTACAGCTGGAAATTGAAAATAAAGAATTTATGATGACGTCGTATTCATGTTTCACATACGAAAGAAGAGAGAGATAGATGAACACAAACACATGCAATATAAACACACATAGAAGAATATATATACTATTATTATATAAACACAATGATCCCAACACAGAACGGGTGCGCTGCTTTCTATTAGAGACGGGAATCCACATTACAGGGAAAGTCCGACTTTTTTCCCCCAAGGATACATCCTTGCCTTAATCGGGATTCGAATCCGAGTCCACTCGATTTAAAGCCGAGTGTCATAGCCACTATACTATGAGGGGCAGCTATGATTTTGTTTTATTCCAAATATTAATATCACATTTACACATCTGTCTAAGAAGAAAAATGAATTGAAGAATTTAAAAATTTGATTTATATTTTGATAAATTTAACTATTTTGCCTAAGACCTATAAATATTTGTATGTTTTACTGTAATATAACATCATTATAACCTAGAGTAAACAAAGGAATTTTCTCTGTCAAACCACTTAAAAACGGAATAATCTAAGTACATATCGATAATTAGCCGTTTTTGAATTAATATTTAATACTTGGCAGCAGTTTCTGTAAAGTGAAATCGATATTTAAAAAACATGCTTTAGTAAATGATCCATACTGAGGTATTTTAACATTTAATTTTTTTTTTACAATGCATTGGTAAATTATGTAAGTGTAAAATAAAATTGAACTTAAAATACCTTCTTAAGAACCCGACATTTCAATTTAATTATTTTTACTTTTAAAAGCCTTAATTTATAATTTAATTTCGCATAATTTTTCTAGTGCATATTTACGATGTTTTTAAAACATTAAGATTGTACAATTAGGTTTTCTTTTTCTTTTAACGAGTCAAGATATTGAAATTCAATCCGGATAACTATTAGAATGTGAACAATTTCTCCAAATCTTTCATAAGTCTTGGGCATAAATATTATCATGTAATAGAGCTTAAAACAGATAGTGAATAGGATCTCTCATTGAAATTTTGAAATAAAGCTTCAGGATATGTTATCGATGTTTTTTAAACATTTAAAGGAAAGATTTAACTTTTAGAATATATACAGGAAGAAAGAAAAATAAAGATTTCTGAAAATAATGAAAAATTATAAATTGTTTGAAAGTTAATGAGTTTATTTTATATCTTTTAAGGATTCTCAATGCGTACAAGTATAAAATTATAGATTATATAAAACACACACATAGCAAGAGAAAAAATATATTTTTTATTTATATTTTTTGTAATGTTTAAAAATATATTTTAAAATTTAAACATTTGCATAAAAATGATTTAGCGTGACAGCTTTAAATTTTAAAAGCAGCTTTTCTTAAATGTATGAATATTAAAGAAATAAGCAAGGAACCATATTATCTTGATTTTAGAGAGAAAATACAATATATATATATATATATATATATATATATATATATATATATATATATATATATATATGTTTTTTTGCCCTTCATTGGTTAAGAATAGTTTTATTAAATTTTTATGGAACCCATTTGTTTTTAACATTATAAAATGCCTTTGGGGTAAAAACCTACACCTATCAATATTTAGAAATTTTATCTTAAATTTTATAAAAGAAACAATGATTTAGTTACTGATAAATTTTAAAACAAAGAAATTTTTGAATTTTTGAAAATTGTTTAGAATACAATTATCCAAGAAATTTTTTATAGAAAATTTTCTATTTTTATTAAATATATTTTTATCTTAGTTCATTATTTTATTTAAAATTCCCTTTTTATTTAGTTTATTTTAAAATAAAATTTTTAAAAAAACAAAAAATTTTTAAGATTTATTTTAATTGCAATATATCGATTATACATAATCATCTAAGTTTTTTTACTTTGTAATATATTTCTATTTGATTTTATCTATTCTTTAAATTTGTTCACTATCGTTTTTAAAACTTTCCTTTATTTAGTTTTTTTTAAAAAAACTTAGTTGTTTGTTTAATTGCAAAATAAATATCCAGGTGGCGCCACAATTTTCCTTCTCGAATA
Organism: Trichonephila inaurata madagascariensis; assembly: GCA_019973955.1. Lineage (NCBI taxonomy): Eukaryota > Metazoa > Arthropoda > Arachnida > Araneae > Nephilidae > Trichonephila > Trichonephila inaurata. Next base: position 577,652 of record BMAV01011023.1, read on the forward strand.
GCGATTTTTTTTTTGTCATTTCGCGTTGGGTGTTTACTGTGAAGGTTTAATTTTATCTCCCGTAATTATTTTACACGTAAGTTTTTTTAATTTATTATTTTTATTCCTCTCCTACAGACATTCATTATTGTTTCTTTTCTTAGCTTCATTTTAATATATTATCAGGTTTTTCTTCCACGTGTTGTTTAGGGGTTAATTTTTTTAACTTGGTTCCCCATATTATTGGGAAAATTTCGCTGTACGGGCAAGGTTGATCCATGCATTGTAACCCAATTGTGGGCCCAATTCAGCGACAGCTTTAGAAATCAAGTAGGTCTCCAGATTAGTCCAAAGATTTTTGTATCTACATTTGTTGTGCTGTGAATTTCTTTTTCCTTCTTTAGCACTGTAGGTTTTAGTACTTCTTCACTTTTATTTTATATTACTATGTATACATATATATATTATATATATATATATACAGTCGAGCCTCCATATTACGAAACTCTATATTGCGAATTTTCCTATATAGCGAACTTTTTCCTGGAACCAAGAACATTTCACGATATTCTTGGTAAAATAACCTCCCAATAGCGAAGTACATTTCTATCTAACGAACTCTTTCTCTTGATTCAATCTTTTGTCTCCCTATTTTTGAAGTATTTCTGGACATTTTAAGTTGTTCTCTCTTTTCACACATTTTATGGAGGTTATAAGCCTTTAAATGGTTTTATTAGGTGCTTAACTCGCCAAAAACAATAGAATTCTGGGTGCTTCATCCAAGAAGTGCTACCTTTAGCCCCATTCTCCAGTTCACTAGAAACATCTTCGATATCCATTTCACCCTTAGTGGAGTTGTCTTGTGTCCCCGTGTCTTTGAACTAGTTTCCGTTCATTTGTAGTGTTGATCCGTCATATTGGTAATTTCGCTTAATGTAGCTCGAAACTTTCAAAACGTAAAAGCTTCAGCATCAAAGAAAAAAATTTGATTCTTCAAGAAATGGATAAAGGCGTCAAGAAACTTTCCTTCTAGTTCTTTCTTTCTTTTTTATCTTTTTGATAGGTAAGATAAATAAAATAAATACATATTAATTTACAAAAATGTGTCAGTAATTTCTTTTTTTTTATTATGTAGTGTTTATGAATTTAAAATTTGTTTCATGTAGTATATAAAGAAAATTGAAAGATGAACCATCTATATAGCGAATTTTCCATATAACGAACTTTGTTTTGGAATTTAGCGACTTTGTTATAAAGAGGTCTGACTGCTTCTATATATATATATATATATATATATATATATATATATATATATTTACAAAAGATAGCGATACGTATATAATAAAATTAAATATATTTTATTTTATATTAGTATCACTGTGTATGCTTTGAGATCCTTTTATAATTCCAATTAACTTTATATCAATATTTGAGGTTTTGAAATATGTATATATATATCCTGTAGACTTTTATTTTATCTTATTGTACTAATTTACTTTTATGCGATTCCCCTCTTACTTCCTTTTGTATTGGCGGGAAACTGCAACAGGATGTTACACTCACGTGGTAAGGTTTATTATCTTCCACTTTTTTTTTAATACAAAGGTTTTTAACTCTATACTAGTAAGCAATCTTTTAAGTTTTATAGTTATACATGAAAAATTAGTATTAGAGTATTTTATTTGGCAATAATTACATACTTATATTAATTGCTTTTCTTATTGTTCAGTAGTATAGTCAAATTACAGATATAGGTTAGCTGGCCAAAACACATGTTTAAACCTGCATTCTTGGTTTCTATGAGCACGAGTTTGCTACTGTACTACTATTGCCAATATTTCTTACTGTTCTGACTAGTTATACTTAGGCTTATAACTATATATATATTTATATATAAAAAATTTTCTCTGATATCCTTTCTAAAATCTATGTTTGGTTTAACTAGCAAGTTTCATTTTTTTCAGTTTTGTTGATTATTGATCGCTTTTTATAGTAGAGAATTTTGATCACACACACACCACACACACACACACACACACACACACACACACACACACACACACACACACACACACACACACACACACACACACACACACACACACACACACACACACACACACACACACACACACACACACACACACACACACACACACACACACACACACACACACACACACACACACACACACACACACACACACACACACACACACACACACACACACACATACACACACACACACACATGACACGTTTTGGGCCAGAATCAGACTTAGTTTTAAAAGTCTTTATTCTAGAATTAAAACATGTCTTCTGACGCTCAGAGCAGGGAGGAAAAAACACGCCACAGTGTGTTTTAAGTGGGTTAGCACTTAAAACACCGATGGGGTAACTATCGCGGATTTTATGATTGTACTTGAAAGTTAATGCTGACATATAGGGCTATTAAATATAACGATCTGGAATTAGACATGTTTATTGACTAGGCCATATGTTCGTTTGATTAATTGATTGATTGAATATTAACGTCGCTCTGTTAAGCTACACGAGGGCTTTTGGTGACAGACCACGTAATTTTGAACCATCGTCAAGTGACGTGGACGACACCTGAGCTGGCACCCCCTCTCCTAACTACCACACCACACCAACGGGAGGACGTTTCAGTTTTCGACAGATTTAGCGTGCATCGCTGCCCTACAAGGCGGGTCTTTAGTGGTACTGGGCTTGAACTCGTGACAAGGCAAGCCATGATCCGATACGTATACCACTTGGCTACCGCGGCCACAGGCCATATGTTCGGAAGAAATAAATGGGTGATTAGTTTGATACTTGAAGATGAAATGAAAAATATGAGTTAAGTGCTACATAGGGAATTTAATTTTTAATCTAATTTAATTATTCTTACATTCCCCCCCCCAATTTTAAAAGGGAGCCATGGCGTGGTTTTTCTCTCTTTACAAACTTAATCAATTTTCAACATAAACAAAACAATACATAACATTATTTGAAAACACATATTACACATAGTAGAAGTATTTAAGTAATAGGAATACAAAAATCAAAATGATCTAAAATAAACGAAACTATAACAACAAACACAGTAATAACACTTCCAAAATATTAATTGATAAAAATGAATTTCCGTACATATAACTGAAGATTAGCTTGTTGAAATCTATTCGACATCCAGAATAAGAACTCGTGTTTCCTCCTATTCCTTCATAATAATAGATTCGTATTATAGCTAGCAGATAATGTTTTCAAAAAAAATTTTATATTGGAAAATAATATGTCAAACAATAAGATAGTAGACATAAGAATACATGGTATCATACAAATATTAAAATACTAATTTTGCATAAAAATTTACTCTGGCGCCATTGTAGTAATACCTTATAGTATTACACAACATTTTGCATGTATGAAATACATTTAAAAAAAAACACTAATAAAACACTAATAAAATGAAATTATTAATAATGTGAAAACGGTGTACAACAATTTATATGCACTATTCAACACAATAAACAATATTTTATTTCATATGCGTTATAAAATACAAGAATATAAAAATTATAAGAATATAGGAATAAAAGAATATAAGAGTTATAAGAATAAAAGAGCTCTTTAAATAATAGTGAGTCGGAAATGTGGACTCTGTTCCAGAAATATGTTTATCATCACCTTTAGTATTTATGTAAAATTTTCACAATATTCACTGTAACTTAACAATATCACATACAATTATTTTGAATCTCTCCGTAATCTTCTAAGTATTTGTTTCATAACAAAAATTATTTTTTTTTCCCCCTTACATAACATATTCATTAATAAAAACACACACACTTTTTTTGAACATATCTTTTGAAAATCCGGTGATCAAATCACAGATGTTCAGGGATGTAATGAGAAAACAATAAGAGGTGTACAACCAAACTAAACATTTTGTCCTTTAATGTTTAAGACATAAAAAAAATTATAATGATTGTATTCCCCCTTTATACACTGTGTAATACCCAAAAAAATAAGTTCCCAAGTTAAAAATTTAAATTTTTAAATTTTAATGGAAATTTCGAGAAATAGTGAACTTTTTTTAATGGCCGGTATATCAAAACACACAATTTCTGAAAAAAAAATTAAATGAATTCAATAAGGTTACTGCTAAAAAATAAAAAAACAATAAAATTAGTGGGAAAAAAATGCAACGTTTTTAATTTTGTTTTCATAAAAACAATACAAGTAGTTAGCTTTTTTTTAAAAACTTAATTTATTTCTTTTAATTTAAAAAACACTAATTTCTACATTACATCTTAAGATAAAATTATGAGAAATATTAAAATTTCAAAATTTTGTATGACAAAAATATACACTTTTTTTTTTCAATTAAAATATAAAGAATATCTCATTTAAACCTATATTATAAAAATTAAATAAATATATCATATATTCTTTTCTTCTTCTTGGTTCTGTTCAGCAAAAAATCAGTCACTTAATGTTACAAAATTGGAAATATTTATTTTGACATTTTCCAAGGGAAAATTTTTTGGGGAACGGAATCCAATGTTTTTGTCATTTGCTTTTCACGGAAATTTTTTTTTTTCGATGTTGGTATTCCCATTTATTCCATGTTGGCAATTCATATTTTGGGGAATTAATTAAAAATACCATTAGGATTGTGAAATAAATTTTCTTTTCTTTTTTTTTTTTTTTGGCGGAAGGGAGCTATGTCTTTCTTCACGGGGATAGGGGGCAGCCCTCCTTTTCTTTGACATTAGAACGTTGTTTCTTTAAATCTCTATAATCTGGCCTCTTAAGCAAACAGAAATATCGTTCGGTTGTAAAGACTGTATTCTTCCCGGTGTTAAGAGCATGTTTCTTTTTTTCCCCTTCCCATAGAGCATTCCTTATAATTCCGGCAACACGACGTATTCAGCAAAGAGGTATACAGCGCAGTCGAAGTTTCATCAAATTCTCTGTATCATTTATTACGGTCTTTGGCGTTCATTTTTATTTTTAAATTATTTTACTATTAAGATTAGTTTTACGTTAAGATTCGAAATTTATTCGCAGATAAACCTCGCGGCTTTAATTTTTGACATGTTTTGAGCCAGAATCAGACTTAGTTTTTAAAAGGTCTTAATCTAGATTTGTCATCTCTTCTGAAGCTAACGGCAGAGGAAAAACAAAACCATGGTGTTTTTTTAAGGGGGTTAAACACTTAAAACACCGATGGGGTAAGTATCGCGGATTTTATGATTGTATTTGAAAGTTAATGCTGACATATAGGGCTATTAAATATAACGATTTGGAATTAGACATGTTTATTGGCTAGGCCATATGTTCGGAAGATATAAATAGGTGATTAGTTTGATACTTGAAGATGAAATGAAAAATATGAGTTAAGTGCTAGATAGGGAATTTAATTTTTAATCTAATTACCCTTATATATATATATATATATATATATATATATATATATATATATATATATATATATATATATATATATATATAAGAGAGAGAGTTAAAAGAGATAATATATATATATTAAGATGAAAATACAATTAGGACTGGCATTCTTGAAATTTGGAAATTGAAAAATTAAAAGTTTAACTTTAAAATTTTATATTTTTTTTTATAAAGTACAAATTATATAATTGCATATACTCACTAACAAAGTTTCTTAGAACATGTTTTTTGAATAATTCTTTTGTTTTTCAGTACTATCTATATTTTTTAAAAAAATAAGGCACTATATTGAAAAAGAGGAAATATTTAATATAGTGCCTGTGACTTAATTTTTGTGTGCTATTCGGAGGTCTTTTTAAAAATTACTTTTGGGATTAACGAACTAATATAGTTAATTATTATATTATAAACTATTAATTAATGAAAAGTATTTTTTTATATTTAATTAGATTTTGCATAATTCTCATTTTTGCTTTAAAAAGCAATAGAAAATACTAAAGAAATAATTATGATGAAAATTATTTTAAAGTAAATATTATTTTAATGAATACATATAATTTAATTTCTTCGAAATTAAAATAAAAGTATATATTTATATAAATGAATTACTATTGTAAATATAATACAGGATATTTTTTTTTCTTTTTCTAAGATATCTTTTTGAGGCAATGTTTTATAATATTAGATTAAATATGTGAAGTAAGTACTCTAAATTTTTTAAGTGAAATTTTTAAAATTTATCACTTGTGAAGCTTTTTTGTGAGTAATATTTAATGCAATTTTTGTTTTAAAATTGAACTTTATTGATCTTGAATTGAAAAATAAAAATAACAACGAGTGAGAAAAAAACAAAACAACTGCAAATGAAATTTTGTCATTTATATGTGTGCTGAGAATTCACTGTTTCTCCGAATTTTACAATACATAAATTTATCTTACGAAGAGAAGAAAAAATTTCAAACACGACATAAATGTTTAGTAAGAGCATTACACAATTATCTTTTGTTTGTATATGTTTCTAGCAATAATTATGATTTTGAAAA